>QKQZ01022146.1:0-18637 GCA_003595255.1 Solenopsis fugax | reverse complement strand
ATGCAGTGTCGCGCTGCGTCGCGCCGCCGCGCGCCGATCGCCCGCGAATTGTACGCGAGAGACCACTCTCTTGACCGGATCTCCCTGAATCTTTCTCTTCTTCTCTTTTTCATTCATTACCGGTACAGAGCACTTTGCAACGACGCGTTGAGATGTTAAGTAAAAGTGTGCATAAAATATTAATAAGTAAGATTTAAACGGAACATTGAGTTTAATTAAAGATAAGAAAAGTTTAATGGAGAAACGTCGAGGTCTTTAAGCGCAGGAGATAGAGTGTACGCGTATGTGTCTGCTATATTATATTATTAAGTAAAAGAAAAAAGATAGGAGATACGCAATGCTGAAGAAACGCGTAATGAGCTTGGTACAACGGTTACGTCGTTTATCTACCGGTTTAGCGTATAAACGCGGAATACCGTGTATACGCGCTTCTAATTCCTTCAGTCAAACCCATTTTCTCCGCTGGACCAGAACCGGTCATCGATATTCGATGCCTCATTCTGCCGATTGATATCGCTCATGCATGTCTACTCGAGCGTGAAATCATGGTACTCTGTGAGAACTCGCAAATTCCTCGATGGTGTCTCCTAGATCGATGGCAATGCGATCAATTCAGAAGCAAGGGTTTCTCAAGCATATTCTCGTGAAGAGATGTAAAACTGAAGATCTAAGCACGCCTTTGAGCAAAGTGGATCGCACTCTGTCGCTTTGACTTCACTCTCGAGGTTTTGGATTTACCTTTAACTGTCAAAATTAAAGTTGACAGAAAAGACGGGCGTCCTTAGCACGAATCACTTATAAAGCCATTGGCGTTCTATTACAAAGGGAGATAGAGAGCCGCTGATATATCCGCTGATGGCATACGATGTGCGTAGAGCGTAGAGGAATAAGGTTGACGAGCGTGCGTGCCGGGGCCGTTAGAAAATCGAGAAGAGATCGTGGGCGTGTGGCAGCGGGGCCTTAGGGCGCCCTGTAATGCGCAGCATTGACGCTTTCCGGGTAATATTACCGCGAGCCGGTTGATAGCAAGAGCTGTGCCAACCGGGCAACCGGCGTAGAAAATACTGGATCGTCCGCAGACACGCACTATCCGTCCCGAAGATATCGGCCTTCGAACGCGGTCTCTATCGCGATCGTTTCAGACCAGCCGGGCTTCGGATAAGCGGCCATCGTGGCGATATTAACCCTGAATGAAGCACATTCCACAGCATTCCGTGGCGTTCCGTAGCAACTATGAGTTTTCGAACTCTCATCACGCTCCAGTTGAAATGTTTTTAAACAAATTCCAATTAGAGATAATGTCAGAAATGTATTTTCTTCGAGATTAAATCACTAATCCGCAAAACGATTTAAATATCTACTAATACCTGTTCAATATCTATTGATTAATGCTGTACCGATGAATTAATTATTGCGAAATTGATGAAGTAACTCAAAGGTCAAATTGACCTATACAAAGCTCGATGGGACTTTCGATTTGAGCTCCTCGTTGCACAGACGGTCTACACGGTGCGCGATGACAAATTAAATTAACCACCGCCTAAATTAATACCTACAATAGCACGAATTCCTTCTCTAAACGACAACGAATCATTGTGGCATCGTTATGGACGTAAGAAAGAAAAATATGATATAGATTCTACGGCGTAGGCGTAATTTATTAAACGATGATTTTTTTAATCGAATACGCAAACTGTTACGACGAGATTGACACTCGTGTTACATTGTGACCCGATCGGAGATGAGAACTCCCTGCCAAAGTAACCGCAAGTAAGTGCAGTGAATCAATTTCACAGGTAGCCGGCGATATCGTCAATTAGGATGGTGGTCCAGCGCCGCGAATATCTTTCGAATTTCGTTAATTTGAAGGAAATCCAACCATAAAATATATACAACGCGAGTGCCAGATGTATGTACGTAGAACGGAGCGTTTACACGAATACCGATATAATTTCATTGGCAGGGACTCATCCAGAGTCCGCGATACCAAAATCACCGGGTACCCGCGGAGAAGAAGGCGGGAGGAAGAAGGCGATAATTGGTCGTTGGGGCACCGTTTTCGCGTTACACGGAACCCCATTAGGCGAACGATCTGTCCTAGTCGGCGCGCCTCGCTCTCTTCCATGCCGGAGAACTCGAAAATCGGGTCGAAAGGACGAATCCGCACGCAGCCACTCTTTCTCTCCTCTTTCCGAGTCCGCATCCTTCCTTTCTCTCTCTCTCTCTCTCTTTCTCTTTCTCGCTCGATGGAAGTCAAAGGTGCTTCTCCGGCACGAGGCACCGGCATTCGTGATTTCGAGGTAAAGGAACGCGCGACAAGGTTTCCAACTTAAAATTCCTCCCGCGCCTCTCGATCTCTCTCGACAACGTGGCCGAGACCACTTCTGAGCCCCTTTACCCCGCCGATCGTTACCCTGATGCGCGCGAGCTTCGCCGGTGGAACGCGGCTTTCACCCTCCTGTATAGTCACGACTTTAAAGCACTGTCGGACCTCCGTCGTTTCGAAACTCCATTATCGATAACGGGGGCGTGCGGTTTTACTGCGTCGTTAAATCGCGAACGGCCAGCGACACCCAAAAATATAATCGGTCATCGTGCTTGGAACGTTATAGGTTTCAGATTGTGATTACTGGAGAATTTCATTATCTCTATTAGATATTTAAAAACCTTAAAATTTAAATAAGATAACACAGAAAATAAACTGTACATATTTGTCCAGAAAAAAATCAAGTACGAAGTTTATAAAAGATGTTTATGTTATAAAAAATGTATATGATTACGATATGATAAAAATGATTATACTGTTAAAGATGTCATGAAATTCAATGTGTATTTTTAAGTTTACGCATTAAATTTAATATACATTAAATTCAATGTATCTATAACCAAAAAGCATGTGTATTTAGTGAAATTTAGTGCACTTTTGACAACATTAAATGTTTTCAATGTTTTCATCTGCTTGAAATTTGTTTCCATTACATTACATTAAATTCTACTGTCAATTTTTAACAGTGTACATAAAAAACATAAAGAAACTTGGATTACGTGAAAGATAATGAAATATATAATTAGTTAATAATTTCGTGGATGTCATCATCATATAACGATAATCATATCGTCACAGAGTTAATTACATTCACAGTCTACCAAAATGTGACGCGACGCCTGCAGTGTTCCCTAAATTGAATCGGAATTACCTCGATACGAGCGGGGAGAGGCTCGGGTGACCGCATGGGAGTCATTCTTCAAACGATAGCCTCACGGCTCCGTTTAGATGTTATCTAAATTGTGCGCCTTTTAAACGGCATCGCACGTTATTACACGCGACAGATTTAGATAACCGTCGTTACAGCTCGAGACGCAAGATCCTTGCCGAGCTTCGTACGATCGTTTTTATATTGGGCATAATTCGTCGACCGGGAGGGAATTCTTTTGGATCGTCACGATGAATAAAAATCAATTCAACCGTCTATGGGAATCGAGAAGCCGAGAGAGACCAGTGAAACGAGTAAGTTACAGTAAATGACGATCTCGTTCGCGAGATCTGTATTTTTTAAAATAATTTTTATAATACTATATAATAATGCAATATTAAATAAGGTAATATGAGAAATTGTTAACATTAAATCGTTACATTAATAAATAATTTTTGTGACGTGATTTTGAGTATCGAGTCAATGTGCAATACAAATCGGAAAACAAATTCATAACATTTGCATATAGGCAAGAGACGAAAAAGTTCCTTCGCGTTAATATTCGCGCTAGAAAAATACGGCTTCGTCTACGAGGGAGGAAACCTGTCGTCGATATCGAAACCTTTCGAGAGGTATCGTGTTGCTCAGCCCAGACTCGAACACGGAGCAAAATAAGATTACGTCAAAAATCGCTATGAATACGCCCTTGAGAGTTCTCGATTAAAATGATGCCTGCTGCTCGTTAATCGTAAAGCAGATTGGCCAGTAACTTAAATGTTAATGCAACGTATATGCATGCGCGCGACGGCATAGCAAGAGCCAGTACGACGACGATGGACGTACAGAAACGGACAGAACGGCACGTAGAGGGAATACCGGCGCAACCAGCCGGGTATTTAACACTGTAGTATTCCGGCGTTAATGATTTTAATTTAATGCTAAGACAGTGATATTGCCACGTCGATTCCACGAAAGAGAGCGCGCGAAATAACGAAATGATTCTCACAGCGAGAGACCGACGATTACGTTTTCTGTCCTCCCGCTCTCTTCTCTCTTTCTCTCTTTCTCGCCCGGATCACCATCTTCCTCCACGTCTTCCCCGCACGCGGCCATTCCCTATAACTCTCTTCTGCTCTCGCGCCCGTGCACGTTCGTACGTACACACAAGTACGTCGTTAGCGCGATCCGCTAAGGGGCTGGTCCATAAATTTGCGATTCGCGAAAATATCTCGGCAGACGGGCAATTAAGATATCGAGAACGAGAGGAGGAAAGCGAGAGAGAAGGACGGTGAACGCGGAGAGAACTGTGTGAGGAGGTGGCGAAGTGAAGGTTGGGAAGAGGAGAAGAAGCGGGCGGCGGGAAGGGAGATGGGAAGGGAGGAGAGACTTAGAAGAAGGACGAATCGAGAGATGAAGAAAGGAGAGGAGAGAATCCAGCATCCACAGAGGGAGGCTGGAGAGGTACCAGAGGGCGTCGGCCCTGAGCAGCGCCCGGACACCGGGAGGAACGAGGAACGCGGCCCAGACACTCGCCTAGCTTTAATTACGGCGCCGTGGCCGCGCGGGGCGGGAAAAAAGGAAGCGAGGCCCCTCGTAAAAGTAATTTCAAATCGAGTGCGCGCGGGCCCACCGCCGATCTAATTAAATTTTCGCGCAAAAAAAAGAATCCTCAAGGACTGCCCCACCAGTGACCGGTGCGCGGTGGCGAGAGAGACGCGGGCGATCGTAAAAAGCGCGATGGGGGCTCCTCGCCAGACGGCAGCTCACCGCCGCGTCGCCGCTCCTTTCCGCGCACAGGCCCTCCGGTTCTCTTTCGATTTCCCTCCTCCGCGATTATCAACTCGCTGACCCGGTAAATGCGTAAAACAAATCACTGTCGCGCGAACGGGAATTCGCGACCTGCGACAAGCGGCGCGAAAGTAGGACGTGGTCGGGCACCTTGAAATCTGCATACGATTGCGTACGTCCGTTCTGTTTTTCTTTTATCTTTTTTTTTTTCGATTTTTCAGGCCCACATGCACGACCCCGTCTGCAGGCTTGATTAACCAGATTAGCGGCAATTAACGGTGCGTAGGCAACCGCACTGACAGTTTCGCGCGTGGTCGAAAGGTAAGGTAAGATAAGCTTTAGCGTTCTTGACGATGAGGTATGAAAGACTCGAACACGGCCGCAGAACGCATGACTGTTCCGAAGCCCGAAGACAATGCACAATTTACGCGAGAGTACGCACGATTTACGTGAGTCATCAAGCAGAAAAAGTCATTCTAGCACCGCACGCGCGCTATCTACCGCGATACCGGCCGGATAAGGCGACACACCTGGTCGCCTGCTCTGTGATCTAAGGTCGATGGTCGTTGCGAATTCAATAGTCGTAAGCGTAACGCATGTCCTGACATTATCACGCTCTACCAACGGTGATTGCATAATCCGAGTGACCTTAACAAAACAGAAAGCGGCGAAAAAAGTATAAAAAGAACAGAATAAGTCTCTGTTANTCTCTCTCTCTCTCTCTCTCTCTCTCTCTCTCTCTCTCTCTCTCTCTCTCTCTCTCTCTCTCTCTCTCTCTCTCTCACGTTGATCGCGAAGGAGATTAAAGATAAGCTATTCCAGTTCTAACTGCCAATTTATGTACGCGTATCAGAATGCTACAGTTTAAGGGGTTACATACCTTCTCAACTTTTAAAAAAGTTAAATTTTTTTTAATGTTAAATCATTCTTTATAGTGTCTAGAATACGGGAAAAAGTGGAAAGTTGCCCAAAAATAATTGTTGAATTTTCTTTGTCAAACACATTTTTCCTGAAATCATGTTTTTCAAAAGTGCGATAACTAATTTTCAATCTTTTTTGATAAAACAAGTTTTATGCATGGAAAAAACAATTTTGATGAAATACAGATCTAAAAATAATTATGTTAAACTATTTAAAAAATTTTAATAGATGTTTGCTAAAATGTCAAAACTGTTCACAGTAACATTATCATGCTTGGATGTCCTAACATAATTATTTTGATGGTCCAACATAAAATTATTTTTTTATTTGTATCTAGCTAAATTTTTAGATGCTGCAGTAAAATTGTTCTTTTCGTGTGTAAAACGCAGTTCTCTATGACTCGTCAGGCTATTTTATAAATTTTTTATTATAATAATTTTTATAAGCATTTAAAGATCGAAAAGTTTTCGGCAAAATCAAACTTTTTTTTTAAAATGCTACAAAACTTATAGACTTTTATAAAATTTTAGAAGATAACACAATCATTCTAAAGGTTCGTAATCATTTTTCTTATTTTCGTTTGTTTTAGAGAGTCTTAGAGAGCTAAGATTGGAGAGATGTTTGTCAGAGGGCCTGAGAATAGTCTTAATAAAAATCAATTTAAATAAGTCAAAACAGTTAAAAAAATTTGTTTGCAAATTAATAATCCCTAAAGCATATCTCTTTTATAGAGCAAAACTTTTTATTATTCTATCCAAAAAAATTCTCAAAAATTAGTAATTTTTTAACATTGGGAAGGTATGTACTCCCTTAAAGAAATGTTATTAAAAAGAAAAATCATCTTCCCAATTCATACGTAAGTCATGTACATAATTATATAACAGCATTAAAAACTACATGCTGCAATTTTTAACGGCTTGAAAGCAGCTCTTGTCATCGATTTTCTTATCCAGTAAAAGACATTTAAATACATTGCTAGCCGCAAGCATATCTTGCGCGTCGTAGGTCGAACATGAAGACTGGGAACATGACATATCGCACGTTTCTTACACAATATACACTCCGACGACAAATCATTTTTTATTGAACACAGCTTTCAACCATGTGTTGAGAGTGACAAGACATTCGGGACCGACAGAACGGCCTTCACGCTCAATCTTTGCTCGAACAACATGTCGAAACGGAATAAACGTACAATTAGAAGGAGCGGCTCGGTAAGTTTGATCTAAAGCCGAGCAATAGCTTGAATTCCAACTGTCTCCTTGTATCAACGATAAAGTCACGCATAATTAAAAATGTTCAGCCTCGTGAAACGGAAATTCTCGAGTCGTGATTGAAGCAGCTGGGGCTTCGCTCGTCAAATACAAATTAAACCTTGTTTTTGTGAGGTCAACCGGGCGGATCGCAGAAACGAACCTCATTTTCTCATGATGACGTTGGCGGTGGGCCCGGAAACGGCATCGATTCGCATCGGTGACAGACGTTAAGGTATAGCCGATCGCACGTATTCGATGTCCCTTCAATCTGAGGTGGTAGAGGTGAATGAGGAAGACATGGAGGACATGGAAACGAATGAAAGAGGGTACAGAATGAAAAGAAGAAAGTGAAAAGGAGAGGAAAGAAAGAAAGAAAGAGAGAGAGAGGAAAAGATAGACAGGGCGAAGGGAGACAGACTCTCACTCCAGAACCACCCACTAAAAATAAAATTCTCTTTCCCATCCGTGTTCTGTCTTTTTTCCTCTTCTTTCTCTCTCTTTCTCTCTTTATTCTCCCTCTCTTCTGCTAGGTTCTTTCGTGTCCCCTCCGGGCAGACCCTCTTCCTCGACATCCACCCACAAAAATGCAACGACCGTCTCTTTTCAGCCGTGAAGCAACGGACCCGGAACCTCTCGAAGAGAATCGATGATACCGTTCCTCGAAGCAACGAGAGAGCCAAGGAGAATATCTCCAGTAAAAATTTAGCCCTATTGACGCAATTCGAATTTTGCTTTACGATATTTTCAACGCGGTGGCGCAACACGCGAGGAATTCGCGACAAAAACGATCATAATATAAAACTCTGCATCTCTCTAGTTTATTAGCGACCGAATCGTGAAAGGGCGTTGCGTCGTCGCTCGGGGCACAGTCATATAGTATTCGGCAGGTGAATAGTGCAGAAATGTAAATTCGATGGATCAATAAAGATAAGCAATACTTAAAGACTATCGAATATTATAGCTTCTCGTCTGCCCACTCGCTCTAGTCTCTTTCGCGCGCTTCGGAATGGCTACATTGCGCTGGCCGAGTGAGTATGGAAATGTAAATTCGGGGGATCAACGACGAGAGAGGATAAATCTCAGAGAAAAAATTCCAAATCCTTACTCGCGTTCCCTAACCTCTGTCCCCTTTCTCTCTCGCTTTCTCCTCTCTCTCTCTTTCACTTGTATGAGCTATCGAAAACATCTACATCGTGCGTGCGAATAGCACAAGATGTAAGCCCGATAAATTAACGGAGATAATGTATGCACAGAAAAAGCAGAGTCTCCCTCCGGGCGTGTCCACTGCGAACACGCTACGCTCGTGCAGTTAGACACGTGTCAGTCTCCCCAGTGAAATTTTTATCAACAAAATACAAAATATTGGCATCAATACGTCTAACAGAAATTTGAACGATTTATAAATTTTTTACTTCCCTGCAGTAAAATAGCAGAATATATATATATATATATATATATATATGTGTGTGTGTGTGTGTGTGTGTGTGTGTGTGTGTGTGTGTGTATCATATTTTTGTGATTGCTACTTTGTAAATTCAGATGTATCTAATAATTCTTATCTCGGCTTGTCTGTATTACTCTTGAGTAGCTTATATACGCAGCTTATTAACCTGTCTTAAGTCCATTAGTATACGTTCACAGTTATCCACGTTAATTTCCCGTTGCATACTACTCGATATGTACGGATCTTTGCTGTGTGCTCGAATGGTTACGGCCGCGAGGCAGAACTGTTTTGGTAGTGCGTGCCAAAATATGCAAATTTAATTTTTTTGTAAGTGGTTGCGTGTGCCCACGTTGTTGGAGTCCATAATAAATTTTAGTTACAAACTTGACTAACTTTCCTAACTAATAGCGTATGCGAAGAGACATTTCAGAAATGGCACGTTGTAGTAGTGCGTGCCACCCAAATTCTTACCACGTACTAGCGTGGGGGCACGCGTGCCATAGGTTCGCCACTCTTTGGCCCCGGGGTACGGCAAAATTCCTTCTCACTTACTTCGTTCCTCTCTACCCCTCTCTTTCCCCCTCTCACTCTAGCCATCGGAAACGTCTATATTGTGCATCCAAATAGCACAAAATTGTGAGTATGATAAATCAAAGGGGATAATAAATACACCACAAAAACAGCATCGTGCTTGGGGCGTATCCAGCGTTCGTGCCCGTGCTATCGAGTGGGCGCGCATTGTGTCTGGCAAGTAAGTAGTACAGAAATGTAAATGCCGATGAGAGAAAAAGAAAGAGAGAGAGAGAGAGAGAGAGAGGGGGGGAGAGAGAGGTGCACGTTAAGACAGAAAAGGACGCTTCGCGCATTATTCCGTCAGTTAAAGCGCGCTGGAGGCTCGTACGTGTCGCAGAGGAGGAAGGGTCGAGCATAGTGTGAACCTGTCTACAGTTATAAATAAGGTCCAGGGGTCAGGGTGAGGACCGGGTTTACGGGATAAATACCGTAAGTTATGCCGTGCCGCGGAGAAAGAACGGGAAAGGGGACCAAGGGAGCTAATTCTACGATTTAACATGATCTGCTAAAGTGTACCCCAATGTCGCAACGTAGCCCTCTTTTTTCCCTCCCGCGTCTCGTGTGGAAACGTATCCCGAAACGCTCGTAAGTCCTCCGTCGGGATCGAGTCGGAACCGTCACAGGTCCGAGAGCGCCTCTCCCGGGCCCACCAATCGGTATACCCTCTCCTTCGTTTTGGGCATTCCTGACCTTCGGGGTCACCACGCGGCCACCTCTCGATCTTCTTCGTCGACGCGGAATTACTTGGAAGTGCGGGAATCTGATTCAAGAACGAAGATCAAGAGTAAATATGGAGAGAAATATAGCGAACGATGATGCTACAAACGAATTTCGAGATGAGATGGTACGTTTCATCAGTTCGAACAAAGAAGCATTGAAAAGTACACATGATTATCAGCAAATTCATCGCACAATCATAGACTATTAAATGTTATTCGTAATACACCTAGGAATCTTCTAAAAATATGATCGATACTATTTATTATATCGATATATTAAAATTCGAAGCTTTTTTTTTCTAAATTGAGAGATCACTAATTAGTTTACTAGACGAAATTATTCTATAATTGAGAGATATTGCTAATTGTCCAAGGGATTCTCTCTTGACGTATCCATGAAAAGGTAAAAGACGCAGAAAGCGGAATGGAAAAGTCAACGAGAGAGAAAGATATCCTGTTGTCGATGGACCCTGGCCACGACGGCAGAATATTCGGAGGCGTAGACGATTTTTTGTGGCCGCTGCGGCAAAACTCGTCGCGGTCTCTCTCCTTCTTTCTCCTTTTCCCCCTCTTCTCTCTTTTTCCCTCCCTCACTCTGTTATACCTGACGAGGCCCCGGGCAACCGACCATTGTATGCAACAAAGCTACACTTTTCTACCCGATCCCAAGCCTAATGGATAATTAATTTTTGATAAATCGTCGCTTCGTGACTAGCGTCGACGCGCGGTCCCGATTTGTTTTTTTGATTTTTCACAAAAGGAAAAGGAGCGCCGACTTTTACACGAGTCTCTCTCTCTCTCTCTCTCTCTCTCTCTCCCCCCCTCTCTCCCTCTCCCTCTCCCTCACACATACTCTCTTACTTGCATATCTTTTTTTCCTTTCTCGCCCGCCGTTCCAAGAGATAACTTCGGTATTTCTCTGACCCCTCTACAGAGTTTGTCGACGGGCCGAGCTGTCAGGATACATTAGGATAATGCGACGAATGACCGCCGTAAAGTCAAGATCTCGGATCAACGGTAACTATTGTATAGCACCGGATTTACAGCGACGGCTTCTTTTTCTCTCACATGGTAGTACGCGGTTATTTCTCACATGTTAATAACGACGTCCGGTAAAATAACTGCATATTTTTTAGCATCATCCACGATAGGCGGCATGGCATGAAGCATTGTGTAATTATTTCTGCTTAGCGTTTTAACTAACCGTCGGCATTTAAATAATATAATATACGAGATGTAACTGCGATAAGTAAATATTTATGACAAAACTATATATCTCCAATTACTGATTACACTTCCCCATTAAAGACTCAGCAGAGATATTAGCGCGTATCTCGACGTAAACATCTAGTTGACATTCAAAGGAAAAAAGAATAAATAGCAAGAGGAAAGAACAAGAAAGAGACGGAAGAAAAAGTGAGCAAAACCGCGGAATCGTTGAAATTACGCGGTGCAATCTGGCGTAGGACAATATAATAACAGCAGCCTATCTCGGTATTCAAAGGGTTAATAACGAAAAAGAAGAAGCGACGTTTGAGAATGCAGAAATTATGTCCGCAAGAAAGGGAGAGAGGGAGATTAGAGAGAAGAGACGGTAACTCGCGTGTTTGGACGGCTGAGGAAGAGAGAGATTTTTAGGACACGCACACACGGAATCCTCGGAACGAGCGAAGGAGTCGATGAGGAAAGCGGACAGGGAGAATTGATTCAGGGCTGTTTCGCGCGCACGCGGGTGGTGTGCGTACGTCAAGAATGTGTGCCGGGACATCTAGGCGAAAAGCGAGCGAGCGAGCGAACGAGCGCGCGCGGAGGTGAGTCGCCCGAAGCGTTCGCGTGGCCACTACCGGCTCCTTCGTGGATCACGCGCACGTCTCCTCTTCGCACGCAACGCTACTGCACGCGGGCCGTATTGCAATGCGAATTCGTTGCGACGTCGGAGGCGGTGACGCGGTGATAGCGGCGGCGCGCGGCGGCGCCGATGATTGCCGTGCAAACGAGATATACGTATGAGGGACAGACTCCCGCGAGCATCGACTCTTACGGCAAGAGAGAGGGAAGGGGGGAGGAGAATATTGCTTAGATAATTATAAATATTTCCAGGATAGACTACTTCCATGGACATTTCCAAATTACTCGCGATTAAAAGCCGTGTGTCTCTCGCCGCGCGCTGCTGTTGAACCTTGCTGGCAGAACTCGCGGCTACAATCGATGCGCTACGCGTATTGGCGTACGCACACTGTCACGGTACCAGCGATCTTCACGGTATGAAGAAAATTAAATGTAAGTGGGCTGATGATATACAGGTTTCGCACGAACATACATCGCTTCCTGCTCGATCCGCCTGCACGGCGAATGATGGCTCGGGATCACGCGAAATTCGTCGCTAGATGAGAGACGTTCTTTTTCTTTTTGTTGTTTAAAACATTACATATTTACTTACTCGGTGTCTGCAGTTAACTTATACAACGTGCACTTATGCGATACAATGTATGTATGTATTCGTAGCGGCGTAAATCTTTTAGTTATAGGGATATTGCCTAAAGATTAAGAATCTAATTAGCATGTTGCTCGATATAACAATCAATAGATCTGAGCTTGACACTCTAATCATCTGTCATTAATCTGGATTTGCAATCAATATAAATATATTTATTACTTTGAAAAAAATCGACATTATCCAGGAATGCTTCATAATTCGAATCGCCGCGCCATCGAGATCGATGGGCATGACGCGATGTAACGGTTGATTGGACTAAATACGAATTGCCGACTGTGGCTGCTAAGGTGGTCTTGTGATCTGAGTAAGGTCGGTACATATCATCTTCTATCGAGGAAGAAGAGGAAACGACATTGTGTAGAAGAAAAATTGATTTGTTGTAGGAGTATTGACGCTCGACATCACAATGTCAAGATATTTTAGACTCCTTTTTGAAATTGTAAAACGCTAATTTTCATCACTAAATGACAATGCCAGAATAGAATTTTTTTGACAGATATACATATAGTGAGGAAAATTGTTAATATACACTACTGCTCATTAATTTCAATACACAAGAGTATATTGTACGCCACCAAGAGAAACCTTCTCCAAGCGAGCAATTTCACGCAAACTATGCCCTGCATTTCTTAAAGCGACAATGGCAGATCGTTTATCGATTGATAACTCCTTGAGAGCCATTTGCGAGACCACTTTACGTTTTAACAAGTTTTCACAGTATCACAATACAAGGCGAAAAGTTCT
Source organism: Solenopsis fugax (assembly GCA_003595255.1). Lineage (NCBI taxonomy): Eukaryota > Metazoa > Arthropoda > Insecta > Hymenoptera > Formicidae > Solenopsis > Solenopsis fugax. The sequence continues at coordinate 5,501 of QKQZ01022146.1, read as the reverse complement.
TTCATTGTGTATATGTTGACGAATCGATTTCAAAATAACATTGAGCACGTACATCTGATATTACTGCGAGCACCTCGTGATCTTGCGCAGGTATTTTGTTTATTTCTATGGATCAGATACTAACCAACTGTTAATCCAGTTTCTTCGAAAAGTGAAATTTTTAATAATTTTTTAATAAATAATGTATAAATACGATGCATGCAAGTGCTGAAAGTGTTCATAACAGCAAGTAGAGATACTTATTTCTGTGTCAAACACACGTATCACGTTCATCTTTTATAGAGACATCAACTAATCTGGGAGTGTATTGAAATTAATGAGCAATAGTGTATCTAAAATAGAAGGAAGAAAGAAACTATGCAACAATTTGTGATGAGCATCATATTCTGAAAACAGCATTTCTTTCCGAAAGAAAAGATTAGCATCGATAGATCACGTTGCGAGGATGATGGGAGAAGGGATTTTTTTATAAAAAAACGTGCGCCCAAAGAAAAGAGTTTCCGGACATAGGGCTAGGTTTTTAGCGATGCAATTTCGCTAGCCTACTGTCGGTCAGCAGACTATCTCCGCCTTGCCTCTCTCCGTCTCTCTTTTCCTTCGTCTCACGTGCATCCTATCCTCTCGAATCCCGTGCCATCCCATCCTTTAACTCGTCTCTCTTCTCCTCGCATCGTATACCGCGCGACCCACCTTCCAGAGGTAATTTACTTTCCATCCTCTTTCGTTCGCCGCAAGTACCAGATACGTTCCTTCTTCCTCTTCTCCACGCCGTTTGTCTTCTTCTTCTTCTTTCCTTCGGACGCGCGCGGCCTATACTCGGAACGCGTTAACTCCGTCTTTCCCTCATCGGCTAAAAATATCTTCTAGGTTTTTCAGAAATTCTCAGGCCCAGGATCGCGCCCTCCCGTTACGCTCTATTGTGCACAAACGTAATCCTACGGGGTACCCCGCCTGATCCCTTAATAGACGGATTCATTACGCGCTTTTCTATTCTCAATACAAAACAGTGATAGCTTGAAACATGTCAACGCAGACAGGAAGATCTCGATCATTCGTCAACCATAAAACGTTCTCTATCGAGAGGAATATATCTCCATCCACTTCGTACAGAGATCTTGAAAAGAAAGATTCTTTTTTTTTTTTATTTAAAAGACCGATACATCCGAAATAATGGTTTCGGAAATACGTGTATATACGGACATTCTGACGATTCGCTGATACAAGATTACTTCGCTGCACCTACTACGATGCATCCCGCTATGGTTTATTCCTTGGAGCGTTCCGGCTTATTGTTAGAGAAGCAGTAGATCCGCATTAGCGTACTCCTACCGCAGTCGGGAGAGATGCCTCTCTCATTCCTCTCCTCTTACCTTATCTACTTCTCCCCCTTTTCAGCTTCCTTGGCTTGGCCCATCTCCCTCGCACCTGCGTCGCGTGCGTTGTCTTTCTCGCGCTACAGAACGAGTGAAGAAACGAACGAGGAGGGTGCAGGGAGAAAGGAGTAGTAGCAGCCGAGAGAGAACGAGTAGTTCAGAAAGCTATCTTTCTCTCTTTCTCTACCTCTCCTTCTCTCGCTCTTTCTCTCGTAGCATCGCCGAGGCTTGGTATAATTAATACGGGCCCCGTGGAATGCCGGTCGCCTCACTCTCTTGGGTCCCCCCGCGCGTATACCCTTCCCTACCTTCTTCCTCGCCACTCATTCCGCCCCCTCTTGTCCCGCCGTATCCCCGCTACGTCCACCACATCTGACCAGTTTCCGTGCCCTCGCCTAGACCCCAACGGCGGGCTCCGCCAACCCCTGGCTGATCAGGGCAACCGAAAACCCTCTCGAAGCCCCTCTCATCCCGTTGTTCCGGGGCCGCCGACGGAAAAGAAATTAAAAAGTGGAGCACGCGTAACGAGGACGGCGACAACACGCACGGTGGCGGAGTGCTCCTTCTGACAGCCGCAGCCCAAATATTGGACCCGCATTATCCGCGGGCCCCACAGAAGCAGTCTCGGCAAAGGAGAAGCGCGTCGCATGCATATGATTTTTCACGGCGCGTCTATTCGCCTTTTCAACCCGGACGACTTTTCTAAAGCTTGGCATGGTGTCTCATCAGCTCTCTCTCTCTCTCTCTCTCTCTCTCTCTCTCTCTCTCTCTCTCTCTCTTCTCTCTCTCTTCGGCACGCGTCGCGTCGAGTATGTGTGAAAGAAACACTTGTAAATCGCTTCCGCGTTGCCCGTGGCACGTTTAATGGAGTAATTTGTAACAAGCTAGACGCGCTACGCTAGAAACAACGACCTCTCGTAGTTTCTTCATAGTCGTGCGCATTACAGACCAGTGTTTTTCCCAGGGAACCAGCCCTCGAGAGGAATCGCAAGCAAAATCAGAAAAGAAGTCAAAACCTAACTGTTTCGTAACGAGCGATAACACAAGCATGCAGCTCTCCATATTCTGAACCATTAATTCGTGAATACTTGCGAGTAATACTTCTCAAACGGACATTATAATATCGATTTGAAGATATTGAAAAAAAAATACTGAGTGAAATATTGAGCGACATATATTATTTTATGAATGCTTTTCTGAAAATGTTTCTGCAAATTAATCGTCGACCCAGCACGTCGGATTGAGCAATCGTAAGAATGGCAACAGGTGTCTTCGGCGACGACGACAAAAATCATTACACCGTATTACAGAGGAATCCCAGGAAGCCGAGCGAAAAAGACGGGCTATTAATTAGCCCACTTGTTGTCCGTGCGAGAAAGTACGCCGGTTCCTACTGAACTCGAGTAGAGGATATACCTCGATCGTTTCGCACGAGCGAACGAGATTTTCTCTAGGCGTTACTATAATTAACAAGTCGACGTACCGATTGAAATGTTCCGATATTTCATTGAAAACGATGATGAAGGAAGATGAAGAAGATTAGAAAAAAAATAGAGAGTGTTGATCCCGACTGGACCAAGTCGATTCGCCTTAATAGGCGACGCGCTCTTCTCTTTTCCCTCTCATCTTCACCGTTTCATAATCGGAGAGCGCTCCGTTCTTCGTTTAAACGTCAAATAGCAAGTATGTCGCTCGCTAACGTATTATGCGCGAACGAAAGTCGCCCCGGTTGGCCGCGCCGCGTTCTTGAGAAAATTGTCATTGCCGACGTCAGGGCGACAGCGCGTAATTTCACGCTGAATGCCATGGGACAGCGCGTTCTTCAGATTCGTTATCCAAGTAGGGCGCCACACGGCGAAGTACGTCGACGGGGAATTCGATCGCCAAATAGCATGGCGCGCAGAAAATAACTCGACAACGACGTCTCTCTCCTCGGCTCGAATACTCCAATATAAAACACTTTAGAAAATAGCACAGGTGTTCGCGCGTACGGTTTCATTCAAATCGCGTCGAACTTTTTCGAATTAATAAAATCTTTCTAAAATTCTTTCTGCGTCGTACATACGTAACCATATATCATACTCAAAGAACCAACCGTACCCACGTATATAATTTTTTTATCGAAACGCGTGACTGAAACGCGTTGCACAAGCGAACAATTTGCATTGACATTACTAACACCTCTGCTATTCGTGCTTAATTTGTTGTTATTCAGGTTCATTATACGCCTTAAGGCGTTAAAGTAAGGCGTTATAGAGCAGCATTGCAATTTGCTGAAAAAGGAGATTTTACTGCCATTTCGTGTACCAAATTAAGTAATCGATCACTACTTCGACAAATATATTCATGTCAACATCTCGAATTAGCAGCAGGTGTCAATACGTATGTAATTTATTAAGGAAACGTGCAATTCAAGCAAACGGCACGGAGGTAAACAGCATTAATGTCATTTGCATCGGTAAGACTCGTACTTGATTCACCGCGTCGCGGTTCAACCAGCCACAACTGCGATCGAATTCGTTGAACGGCGATAAGCCACCGATTTATAGCCGTTACAGCGACCGTTTACAACCTTTATTAATAATAGATGCACAATTGATCGGAGTTATTGAAGCGTGAGGGTAGAATATGTACTAGTTAAGTAAGAAAACTAAAACAAATTCTCGCGCGTGCGCGAGAAAAAAAAATTAACGTATCGCCGTTGTACGATCGATACAATTAACGCGGCGGGGGAAGGAATACGATCTCCTTTCACCCGTTTCTGCAGATCGAGCACCTTCGACGCGAGCATAAAATCGAGAGCACCATTCCTTCCCGTAGCGCAACCGATTTATGCAACCTTGTGTACACATACACCGATTATCAATGCCTACCAAACTACCCACCCGGCCGCATTTACCCCATTCTCTCATATTTTCCAACACCTGCACGTGCTCTTTCGACTTAGAACAAACTAGCCTCTCATTCAGCGCACTGGCCCCTCTGTTCTCGATGTTTGCTCGGTGCCTTGTTCACGGATCGGTCGCGCCTACCTTTCGTCGCGGTGCCGGCTCTCTCTCCGGTTCGAGGGACCGTGGGCTTGCGATGCCGTATCGCAGGTCAGTTCGACGGGAAGACAAGCGAAAAAAGGGGGCGAAGCGGGGGAGGGGGAGAGAAGAGGCGGGGGGAGGAAGATATGGGGATACCGGCGTGCGGTCGGGAAGAAATTCCCGGACGAGTTTTCTCGACGGTCGAACCTGGGGAGAAGAATCCTGACGCCTGTCTCACGGCGATGAGAGAAAGAGACAGACGTAAAGGAACGGCGCGGCGCGGCGGCGGGGCCGACGAGAAGAAAGAACGAGAGAGGAGAAAGAAAAGCCATTAAAGCGCGCGCTTCGAAGACTCCATTTTTCCCGGCACCTTTACGGCCGTCTGACTTTGGCGATCAGATAAGAAAACCCTATTACCTTAATATCTTCGCCCTTTTATCCCTTGTGCCACTCCCCGTTCTATTTACTTTTTAACTCCCCTAGGATGCAATCTGTCCGCATGCTAGGCACAAAATCGCAAGCCATTATGTGTGCGATACGACTGTTTCTTCTTTGATCAAAGTTAAATAAAATATTACGTCCGTGCGTGTTAATTTGCGCTTATCTACTTTCGAGAAATTCAGTCGGAACATTGCAACCTTTGAGAAGAGATATTTATTCCACACGCTTAATAAGTGGCACTTTAATTATAATAATAATCTTCGTCTGGATTGTATGAGCGTTAAATTTTGTTTCGTAAGTTTCAAGATTTCGTAAGGCGTAACGTGTCCGGTCCCGGTATCGAATCACCACCGCCGGTTTAATTAACGAAGGCATGGCAACGATTCCGAGAGGCTGCCGCGAGTTGCAGCGGTGCGTATGCAAGAGAATAATCTCGCGAATTTACCGACGTTCGTGGGAGGCGATAAACGCGAGAAAATACGAGGCCGCGCGCGGGGGGGGGAGGGGGAGATAACGAAAAGCTCGGACGGGGCCTGAAACGAAGGCCGCGACGGCCTTGGAACCTTTGGAAATTTCTTGATGACTCACACACACTACATATCGGCACCGTAATTACCCGCTGCACCGCTGGACAAATGAGCGCGGCCGTGGGCGAGCG
>QKQZ01022129.1:0-17787 GCA_003595255.1 Solenopsis fugax | reverse complement strand
TCCCCGCGCCAACATTTACTCCCCCGCACACCCGACCCCCCTCGGCAAGCCCGAGTCAGAACTGACACTGTATTGCTACTTAGATAAATTGTACTTAAAGTGTAGATATGAAAGTGTGCACTTTCCATCCCCATTTCGGTTCCAAATCCTTATACATTGAGTCTTATGGATTATAATACTTTATAAATCTAGTGATTTTAATATACGTACACCCACAGTAATTGATTCTGTCCCTTGGAAAATTTGACAGACTGAGAAGTCACCATCTTTCTACATATTCGCAGTTCATGATTAACGTAACGTCAGAGCTTACGGTTGCTTCGGCCGCTTACGACCGCATTTGACCACGGTTACGCCAGCTGTCGGACTAACAAATATAACAGTTTTGAGAATGCCATTTGTTTGCTAGTCGTTTGTTAGCGTTTGCATGTTTTTTTGTTTCGTTTGCATATTAATTAGTTTAGACAAAAAATCAAAATTAAAATTTGGACAAATTTGGACAAGTCTAATTAGGTGAAATAGCCGTTGGAATCTTTATCTCATGATTTCGTGAATATTTCGGTGTTAAATCGTTTGCTAGTCGTTTGCTAGCTTCGTACATATAAGTATTATTCTTATTATATCGATAAATCATGTAATAATTCATTTATTAATAAATGGGTAATGTATAGTAACTTAGTCCTAGTTACTTTATAGGTGACTCGATACACATGCACCAGTTTTGTTCCTAGTATGGCATCTGTCAAAATTCATCAATTTAAAATGTATGTAATGATTAGATTCAAATTTCTACTGTTCCACATGGAATTGCGACTTTCCACGGTGGGCTGGACCTCGCTTCGCGTAGAAAGTCGCAAACCTATGTGGAACAGTATATTTGTAGACCTCGTTTCGCTCGCGAGGGCAGGGGGAGTGGGATGGATCTCGCTTCGCGTGGAAAGTCGCAAACCAATGTGAAACAAAACAATTATAGACCACACGCATGCTCTGCGATCATATGCGTACGATCACAAAGCAAAATTTGAATCTAATCATTACATAATTTTTAAATTGATGAATTTTGACAGATGCCATACTAGGAACAAAACTGGTGCATGTGTATCGAGTCACCTAAAAAGTAACTAAGGTTAAAGTTACTATACAATATCCATTTATTAATAAATGAATTATTACATTATTGATATAATAAGAATAATACTTATGTATACGGAGCTAGCAAACGACTCGCAAATAATTTGACACCGAAATATTCACGAAATCATGACATAAAGATTCCAGTGGCTATTTCACCTAGTTAGACTTGTCCAAATTTGTGCAAATTTTAATTTCGATTTTTTGTCTAAACTAATTAATATGCAAACGAAACAAAAAAACATGCAAACGACTAGCAAACGAATGGCATTCTTAAAACTGTTATATCTGTTAGTCCGACAGCTGGTGTATCCATAGTCCGCATTTGACAAAGGCGAATGAGGCTAAGCTCTGACGTTACGTTAATCATGAACTGCGAGTATGTAGAAAGATGGTGACTTCTCAGTCTGTCAAATTTTCCGAGGAACAGAACCAATTACCGTGGGTGTACAATGAATTCTAAAAATTAGTTAACTCATGAAATATGAACTAAATAGCAAAATGGCGTTGTGTCAATAAAAATGCGAAACGTTATACAGTTCTTATCATAGTTAAATATGGTTAAATAGCTAACAAGGAAGGACGGTAATTAAAATTTAAAAAATTTTGAAATTTTGCATAATTATGAAGCACTGGAAAAAAATAAATTTTTACGCTTCTAAGCGAATATGTTTTTACTCGTCTATTTATAGAGGGAGGTTTAAATGGCTAGTATGGTCGCGGTGGGGCTCATCTTGCTGGAAGATGTGCACCTATAAAAAGAAATACCGTGAAATGCTGCGATGCAAGTTAGCAAATGAACCAGCAAGTCCTATCATCTAGCATCCTAGTCGCGAACTCTGAGTAATGTGAAACAGCAAATAGGTGAGAGGCAAAAGGCGCCTAAAAGCAAGAGCAATCCAGTTAAGGGAGACAACCCCGACAGGAAAACATCGGTCCACCAGGATTGTTGATGAAAAATAAACAATGGACAAAACATTTACGGAAGTTACTACCCCAGGTGGTAAGCCAGGCAATGACCTGAAGAATCCACCCTCTGAGGAGGCCGGCCCAACGGATTCTGGGAGGGGGGGGGCGACCATTGTTTGTCAAGGATGCTTTTAATAGGAGCTTGTTGACTTCGAGACCTCCTCTTAAAAAAGACTCTGAACTAAAATTGAGCTCTAAATCTCAAGCTTCCTTGGAATCTAAACAGCGTTCTTCCTCGTTCAGCGGAATCTCTATTAAAGCAAGAAAAGCAAGTTCTTGATATTCAAATTACATTTATCCTCTGTACCAACGGAGGACGCTGTCTCACCTCATGGAGCCGATAGTGCTTGAGTTGAAGTACAGTCCGCGACAAAAAAATAGCACACTCTGTAAATTTGTAATATTTGTGAACAAATGTAGGAATATGTAGGTTCTTATGTATATACTTCTTCAATTATTGTTTATATGTCGAATGACGTGCTGCGGCATGTAAACATTGCCTCTTAATTCTTGGATTTGTTGTTTTTGTAATTTTCGTGGAAAATCAGTCCGACAAAATAATAGCACAAATTGAATATTTTCACTTCTCAGTTAAGCATAGGCAAGTGACCGTCAATCATCGTTTACAATGTTATGTCATACAATATTTGCAAAAGATGGGACGTGATAAAAAGCTAACAGATAGTGAAATACACACAATTTTGTTATTATCAAAAGAAAATTTCTCTATTTCGAAGATAGCAAGAACTATTAATAGAAGTCGGAAAGTTTTATTATTAATTTACTTAGAAATTCACAAACTTACGGGAAAAAGAAACGTCCTGGACGACCCACAGCTCTAACATTACGCGAAAATCGAATGCATCACTGACTGCAAGGCAGATTGCTGAAGCTTGTGGGATAAAAACGAATATTAGGAACGTGCAACGTATCCTGCAACAATGTAAACATTTGCAGTCGAAGAAACTACAAAGAAACCTCTTTTAACAGAGGCACATAAAAAGATGAGATTGAAATTTGCGGAGGAACATGTGCATTGGACTAAAAAATGAAGAAGAGTGTTGTTTAGTGATAAAAAGAAATTTAATTTGGATGATCCTGACGGGTGGAATTTTTATTATCATGACTTGCGAAAAGAAACAAAAATTTTGAGCCGTCGTCAGATGGGTGGCTGAGGCGTAATGATATGGGCTGGTATTGGTTATCATGGGAGAACAGATATAAAGTTTATTGGAGGTAAAATGATTTGCAAAATGTATTTAAAACTAATTAGTGAACAAATTGAAAAACATGCTACAAGGATATCCGGAGAAAAGTTTACATTTCAACAAGATAACGCAGCGGTTCATAGTGCAAAAGTAGTGAAGTCCTAATAATATTCCACTTTTGGAATGGCCAGCACGTTCTTCGGATATAAATATAATAGAAAACTTGTGAGCAGATCTTGCTAGAGCTGTTTATGCCAAAGGAAGACAGTTCAATAGCATGAAGTCATTAAAAGAAGTTATTTTATTAAAATGGGGAAAAATTAATCAAAAAGCAATTAAAAAACTTCATAAATCACTTCCAAAGTGAATGATTTCAATTATACAAAAGTCTGGAGGTTCTACGAAATATTAAATACCGATTTTTCTTGGTAAACATCAATAGATTTTGATTACTTAAAATACTGTGCTATTAATTTGTCGCACTTTTCAAGGATTCTTTGGTTTTTACAGATAAATTAAATACTGTATTATGATTTTCGTACATATGTTGTACAAATTGACATACAATATCTATGTATATGTGAAATTATATTTTTGTAATTTATAAAATAATAATTAACAAAAACACTGGGTGTGCTACTTTTTTGTCGCAGACTATGGCAAAAAAGATCACGAAACAGTTCTTGTACACTGACAAGGATTCAAAAACAGGCTAAGCTAAGCAGCTACTGGCTTAGTGCTCCGATACAAACCTCAAATAGATTCGAAAATCTTGAAAATGTGGAGTAGATGATAAAGTACCTGATATTAAGATTCAAAAACCTCCATCAATTTATGTCGATCGTATGAATAACATTCAACCACTGAGAGCTTTACTCAATGATGTAGTCAAGGATAAATATGAAAGAAAAAACCTAGCGAGCTGATAAAGTCAAAATCAGTCCCAAGACAACTTATGCTTACTCCATCATTGTCAAAAAGCTTTAAAATAAAGGAACTGAATTCCATACCTGTAAGGTAAAACAGGAAAGAAGTTTTTGTGTCGTTCTGAAAAATCTTTACCCTTCAATCGATTCAGATGAAATAAAATCAGCGATCGAGGCTTTGGATTATAGTGTAACAAATGTATGGAATATAAAAATCTGGACTCGTGAAATTGTCAAAAACACGAAAGAAAAACAGCAAATGCGAGTCAAGCGCGGTTAACGGTGCGCAGTAAGTAACAACAAAAGGCTACATGTCACACCAACTCCAATAACAACAAACGTCCCGGCTCATCCCTCGAGCCATTCCCAGCATGGGTACAAAGTTACTTTGTTACTTACTGCGCACCGTTAACCGCGCTTGATTCGCAAATGTATGGAACATTAAGGACAGTATACCAAAAATCTCTCGGACCCAGCCCTAGAGAACTCAAGTACGGATCAACTCTAGTACGGATAAACCTTCTTACTCGGAAGGTGGGCTAAATTATCTATAACTTACAGCAATTAATGAGGTTGACAAATTGTTACAATTAATGATGAGCCAACTGTTAACAGTCACAAAGTTAATTGCTGATCTAGTGACTAAAATTTCTTTAAATTCAATAGCCTAAAATTGGTTCTCTGGAATGCCAATGAGCTGTCAAATCACATCGAGGAATTAAAGATTTTCCTCAATGATCATAAAATTGATATTATGCTCTTATTTGAGACGCATTTCACTGAAAAAAATCATATAAAAATATCACACCATTGTGCTTGCTATACAAATCACCCTGATAGAGCTGCCCATGAACAGCTGTTCTCATAAAAATAAAACATCATCAGGCCAATTCTTATCGTACAGAACACATACAGGCAACTAACATTAATGTGGAAGATTGGATCAGTCCAATCACTATATCTACTGTCTACCGAATGGTGTCCACCGAAACTTCACATTATAAATGAACACTTTATTTTCCTGAGAATTCTCGGGAAACGATTTATCGTAAATGGTGATTTTAATGCCAAGCTACTCACTGGGGATCACGCCAAACTCTTCCCAGAAGTCGTGAGCTACTCAAGGCAGTGGAAACTCTCGGACTTATCATATAATCAGGACATCTTTCTGACCCTCGGACAAAATTAAAATTCCTGATTTGATAAATTTCTGTATAACTGGAGACTTATCTGATAACTATATTGACTGCGAGACTTGTTTGAAATTATCATCCGATTATACCCCCGTTGTAATAACTAGCCAGTAAACTAGTCACTAAAACTCAGAAATGTACGCTTCATAATAATAAAACTAATTGGGTTTATTACAACAAACTTGTAAATGCTTTATTAAATACAAAGATAAGGCTCAAGTCGGAAGAGAATATAATATCTGCTGTCGAGCGTTTTAATTCCATGGTGCAAAGCACTGCATGGATCAACTCCATCCATTGAACGAAAAGAGTATACCTAACCTAACCTAACCTAAAATTCTCCAAATCCGTTTCAGATAAAGTTTTGCAGAAGTTTAGAGAGATATTCGACCGATAATGTATAACATACAAATAGAAACAAGAAAACCTTCTACAGTCAAGCTAGATCTTAGTGCTTTTATAAATTTTACTTGTGTGATTTTGCAGGAGAGACGGCTATGAAAAAACTAGCAGTTAACTAGATGTTGCCTCTTGAAAGCCCGTTTAGGCCGGGCTATTAAAGAACTAAAGTCTCAACGGAAAAAATCATGGTGTTCAATCATACTTGCAGCAATTAGATCCCTCAGCTGCTACGGACTATTCCCTTTGGAAGATCTGCAGGAAACTGAAACAACCAACAGGAACAAAGCTTAATCTGCCTTTCCTCCTCTGCGGCGAAGAGATGGTAACTGGGCTTGAAGTGATATCGAGAAGACTGAAACCTTCGCCCAACACCTATGAAGTCTTTATGCTTCACCCATATGAAAGTATTCTTGAGTACAAAAGTTACTTTTGTTCACGTTACTCGTTACTCGTTTTGAGCACTTTAAATGTTTCAATTCACCCATTCTAAGGAACAAATTCAATATTTTTCAAAATCTGAGATTATGACAGTTATTAAGAGGCTTGATTATAAAAAAGTACTCGGTTATGATCTTATCACTGGCCGAAAACTAAGAGAGCTTCCTGAGGATGGATACGTATACTTTGTGCAAATTTATAATGCGATGTTAAGACTGAGCTTTGTTCCTCCCCACAATGGAAGGTAAATCAAGTGAAAATGATAGCCAGACAAGTCTTGACGATCCTAGATCTTACTCCAATTATTCTGCTGTCTATACTTGCAAAAATATTCGAATCCTTACTAGCTTCAGGAATGACGCTAATTATAAATAAGAAAAAACTAATTCCAGATCATCAATTTGGTTTCCGGTGGAAACATAGCACAATTGATCAAGTCCATAGACTTGATAACAAAATCCACCTGTCTCTTGAAAGAAAGCAGTACTGCTCGGCTGTATTTCTGGACATATCTCAAGCTTTTAATCGTGTCCGGCATGATGGTCTCTTATTTAAGGTTAAAATAAATCTTTCTAACTGTTTCTATAGCATTTTGAGTTCCTACCTTGCTGATCGACACTTTCTGGTCATGTATGGGGAAACACAAATTAAGATCTACCCTATTCGAGCAGGAGTATCTCAGGGCAGACACTGGTCTTAGAACCGTTATTGTATCTAGTTTTTACGCCTGACTTGTTCACAAATCTATCTGTTGTAATCGGCACTTTTGCAGAAGACACTGCGATGTTAGCAGTTCACTCGGACCAAAAAATAGCCTCTAACATCTTACAAAACAGTCTTAATAATATCTTCTCTTGGATGTAAAATTGGAGGATCAAGGCAAATGAGAAAAATCAACTCATGTCACGTTTACAAACAAATTTGAGACTTGTCCACCTATTAAATTTAAATGATGACGGTGCCCCAAACGGACCATGCCAAATATCACGGCATTCACCTGGACAAATGTCTGATTGTCTGATATGGAAAAAGCATATATTTACCAAAAGAAAACAATTAGTGTTGGAGATTCGACTAGGGGCAAAGCCCCTCGCGTTCCGCTCCTGCCGCCGGAGCACCGGTATGCTCCGCCGAGCGGCTCCACCTGCCAGCGCTACCATCACGTGGCGCTCTCCACGGAATGCGCAACTCGTCACCCGCGTGCACAGCTGATCGCCAGCCAATAGATCACTCTCGCGATCTATGAGTAAATTATGTCACGCCCCATCGCATGGCTTTTCACACGAAGTTGAACGCAATTGTCACCGGCACCGGCGCGACAGTACTCGCATTTTTGTCGTTGTTCTCTAAGAAACGTGTCAGTCGAGTCCAAGACCTCGCGGGCGATCCGCTACGCTCCGACTTTGTGGTGAGTCGCAAATTTGAACACCGTGCTCCGCAGTGAATCTAGTCAGTGCCGCGTGATCTTTGAGAATGCTCCGAAAATTCGGAGTCACGCTGCCGACGTAAGTGCGAGCACGCGGCCGAGCATTCGCGCACCGAGGTTGCAGCTTGCGACAAGATCTCCGCCGCTCTGCGCGCAAGTTATCCACATCGCGGATCAATAATGTATTGATCAAAGCGCAAGATTTCCGTTTCGGAGCATGCTACGCTTCCTGAAGATTTCCGCTCTTACGCTCGTACCCGCAACGCTCCGTGTCTCCTCGCCGTGAGACAGCGACAATGCCGTCATTTCCACCGATCGGCGAATTCTTCTTCTAAGAGTCACACTACGCTCCGCGTGATTCGTCCGTAGATACGCGAGATTCTACCTCGAGTCAGTGGCGCGTGTATATAACCTTGTACATGGGGCATTCATGTGCCGCCGTGGAATTTATTGAGAACCACGCGATGCAACTCTCCACGTTCGAAATTGCATCACGCGGTACAGTGCTCTTAAAGCTATAATTTTGTTACTGAAAAAGTGTAATAACATTCTCCGTTCAAAGATTATGCTCTTCAAGCCAGATATTGAGTGTAAAAATTAATTGTCTTTCTCCACGTTTTACTCTAATAGCCCTGATATATTTTTTAAATTGTTAATTGTCTTTCTCCGATAATAAATTCTGTGTTTTTCGCGAAATCCAAAAAATTCTTTCTGCCTCAACAATCCCACTCAGTTTCAATCGAAGCACGAGCCAGGTGCATGAACAAGGTCGCGCGCAAGTACGCTCACTTCTGCGACAACTAGGAATCAATTTACGGAAAATATACTGGATGTTGAGTCGGAATTCTAAACTCAGTCTTGACAATAATGTTATGCTAGTGGCCGTGAACTTCGCGGTTTCCGCCCTCGAGTACGGAGGTCGATTGTGAATAATCGAGTGTCGCTCGTTAGCGACGTATTGTTGTGTTTCGGCTCTTGAGCTGTCAACGCGTGTGTTCTTAAAAGTTGTACGATTCTTCGATTAAACAGCTGTTCTTCTTTTAATTAAGAGTTTTTTTATTTCCGCGGGTGCCTGCGACGCGTGGACGTAACATTTTGGGAGCTCGTCCGATTGATCTCGGACTGGAGAGATACTGTCAGAAATACAGAAGCGAGCCATAATTACTCTAAGAAAAGGAGCACGGATGTCGACGACAGAGCGATTCTCTAAAGATAAGGGATTTTGCGTGTTCCGAACGGAAATACTCAAGCTTTGTGAAAAGAGCGGCAGGAGAATGAGTCGTTTACATGGCTGCGACAGGAAGGCGAGGCGAAGCGACGTCTTTAGGACGTTTTCAGCTAAGTCCTTCCGATAATTTTCCCTTACTCGCGAAGAATTTTGCATTAGGTGTTCGAAACGCATTGCGTCCGTATTGTTTCGGCGTTTCATTATTTAATTTGGGAAACGGAGGACATAAGTTTTCTTTTAAAGAGAGCGCGACTCTGATTGATGGGGAAGGAATTCTTATTCAGCGTATTTTGCGCTTATTTCTTTTTCTTTGAATTTTTATTGTTTCGGTTGACGCTTGGCGTATTATTTTCTGTTAAATCAGAAATGTTTTGAGAATAGACAATCGATACATTTAGTTTCTATCCAATAAGTGTTTTGGTTATTGTGAGAAAGTTTTCGTTGGAATTTCCTGTTTGAAACGAAAATGATGGATAATTTTATTTTAGAAATTAATTTTTTTGATAAATTAATTCAATTTTGATTATTGAGTATGAATTTGATAGTGAAGCTTTAATAAAATTGTAAAATCTCTTCTTTGCGGTTTTGAGATTTCTTCTCAGTGGGGGAGGAGAAGCGGTTTGAAGTTCCTTTTTCCTGAAGGGCGTTGGATTGGGATAGCGCGGGCGACGCTCGGTAATCCGTGGCAGAAGCCCGGGGTAGAGCAGGAAGTCGTCGTGCCTCTCTGGATTTCCTCGCCTAGAAAGATGGGTTTGGAGGGCCGTTCTTTCCTTAAAAACTGGGAATGATTTTTGTTTCTTCTCGAGATTTCTTTTCAGATAAGGGGGCAGAAACGATCTGAGGTGTCTTTTCTTGTAGGGCGTTGGATTGGGACAGTGCGGGCGACGGTCGGTAACCCGTGACAGGAGCCCGGGACAGAACGGGAAGTCGACGCCTCCCTGGAAGTCCTCGCCTACGAAGACGGTTTCGGAGGGCTGTTCTTTCCTTAGGAACTGAGACTGAGCTCAGCTTCTATTCTTTTGAGATTTCTTCGCTCAACATTTAGGAATGGGATCGCAGTGGACGATGCTTGATTACCCGAAGCAAGAGCCCGGAGGAGAGCAGAAGGTCGTCATTTTGTTTGAGATTGCAGGAGACGACGCTCGGTAACCTATGGCAGGAGCTCAGGGTAGAGCAGGAAGTCGTCGCGAGTAGATTTCGATTGTAGAAGACGACGCTCGGTAACCCGTGGCAGGAGCCCGGGGTAGAGCAGGAAGTCGTCGCAAGTAGATTTCGATTGTAGAAGACGCGCTCGGTAACCCGTGGCAGGAGCACGGGGTAGAGCAGGAAGTCGTCGCGTTGGTTTGAATTGCGAAGGACGACGCTCAGTAACCCGTGGCAAGGGCTGGGGAAAGAGCTGAAGAACGTTTTCCTAAAAAAAATTCTTAATGTAATAGGACATTTCTTTCTAAAAGGCGTTGTTTGTTATTTTACAAAAAGAAGGGGGATTCTTTTTGTCGATGTAACGTTGAATTTGATGTTTTATGCGATAGTGATGAAATATCGGAGCTAGAAAAGATTTATTCTCTTACGGGGTTTTATTGTTAAAAGAGAGTTACTCGTGGGGGATAATTATTTATTTGTTTCAGTTAGGAAGTTTAATTGTGATAACGTAATTGGTGCAAAAAAAAGTTCATCTTTTGGAAGTTCATCTCTATGAGGTTGTTTTGTAAGAAGACTGCCTCGCCCCGGGTTTTTGAGCCATGGGACTGAGGGCAAATGCCGAAGCAGGAGCTTGCTGAGTCTTTCAAGACGTTTGGGTCCATGGTTGATACCCCCACCTTGCTCGAAGTTTGGAAGAAAGAAAATTCCTCATGAAGATTTGTCGGAAGAGGCTTTTCTTAAAAAAAAGAAGATTTCTTCGAACAAGAGTTTCAGTGACATTTGGATCCAGAGCAGCTCAGAATCTTGCAGCAGCAACTCAAGAAGAAAAGCAGTAGCGCTCAGTCGGGTCCTGAAGACGATGAGACCATTTCGTTGTTTCGGGACGATAACTTCTAAAAAGGGGGGCAGTGTTATGCCCGTGGCCGTGAACTTCGCGGTTTCCGTCGACGGAACAACTGGATCACGGAGGTCGATTATAAACAAATGCGAGTCATTCGTTAGCGACGGCGTTGTTGTTGTGATGGCTCCTGTCCTATCAACGCGATGTATTACGATCTCTGTATTGTTATTCGATTAAACCGCAGTTCTTTTAAAAGAGTCTAGTTTATTTCTGCGAGTGTCGCGAGTGTGTTCCTGCGACGCGCGAACGTAACAGTATTTCCTAAATTCATGATACAGCTTTCGTTTCTATATACTTCCCTTGTTGATAAGATAATACGCCTCTGAAAACACTTCTGAAATATGGAATGCATATACGGTTTGCCAGTTATTGCAGTTGTACGTTGGTAATTGTGCCCTTTAGCATTTTTAATGTTTTTTTACCTTTTTTTCTGGAAACTCCTCGTCCGCGCTTGTTTTGAACAAGATAAATTCCGCTGCCTTCCATGATACTATCGTTACATTTCAGTTCTTCCAGTTGATGCTGCGCCGCTTTATTATCGTTTATATCTTTGTGATTCCCGCTGTTCCTCCAACTATCGAATCGAGAACTCCCAATAACGACAGTGTTTGTAGGATACCATCACGTTTCGCCACTGGAAGTATTCGCTTGGTTCTATTGCTTTCTTTTCCTCGTTTTCAAATCCTTATCGATTTTCGTTTTAATTTTTATAGTCCAAATAGCTGCAACAACAACTCTCTTTCAACAATCGAATCTCTTTCGGTAATGCGTTTCCGTGCTTTCGCTGCAGGTATATTGTCGACCACATACATGTCGTTTATCCAGATCTTTGCTATACGAATAGGTTATGTTCCGAGCAGAAATTTTATTGAGTATGCCTGATGTACGGTTAGGTCATTATGAGGAGAGGGTATGCCCTAATTGAAAATTTTCCACTTGGGCCTGATTAGAAAGTGGTAGAGTATGTCCCAGTCTGGCTTTACTGATTTGCGCCTGATCCAGTGCAAATAAGGACACCCGTCTCAAAATTTTACGCAATTCTTACATTGATCTGATTTCGTAGCTTTTATATTACTCTCTGACGGGGGCATTGCGATACGGTACGCAATATACGCTCCAACGTAGGGCACAAAATTTTAATAGGTGCCAATAATTTTTTAAATGTATAAAAATGTAAAAATGACCGTTGGATAGGCAATGGAATGCTCGGCTTGACGAGCCCATTTATAGAACACGGTTTAACATTTTTGTTTGCTGCTTTGGGCGCGTGAGCCACTTCCAGAGCAGGAGCGCTTAACAATCACAACACCACCGCTCTCTGGTAGACTACTTTTCAGCCATAGATTTAAGCGATGGCGATTACGAGAGCTTCCTAACAGAATTTGAAACATATGATATATAATTTAAATTCGTCGAATAATAAATTTTACTATGATAAGGACAATAAAGAAATTGTCAATCCTGATCGTACGAACTGTGTGACATAAACAAGTATCTAAAACGCGCAATTTTACAATCTCAACCCACAAATAATGCTACGAAAAAGTCTGACTAAACGATCAAGAATTATAATTTTTGGCTTAGTTGACTTACAAAGAAATAGCAACAATTACGAAATAAGATGAATAGCTTATTCAAAGAGGAAATTAAGTATACTGAAAGTTTAAAAGGGTTAGTGTAAATGTGCCTGAATTTATGAAAGAAAATTGAAGTTAAAGTTTGGTATCGGGGCAGTTATATCTTAAATACTAAAATCTTGAATCGATAAACAAGAAAGTATCGTGGTTCAGAAGGCTAGATTCGCGTTTATATTTTCTCGTCTTACAGATTAGGTTCGAATCTCAAAGTTTCAATATCTTTAAGTAATTTATATTTAACAATTGGCCATAGTTATTAGCAAAAATTACATAAAGTCTGTTTTGTGGCGCGCGCGGATTGCAGTCCGGACGTGATTTCCTCGCGCAAGCGCGAGACAGCGCGTCGGCTAGCTGCGGGGGCCGGGAGAGATGGATTGGTTCTTGGCAATCATGCAAGCGTTTGCTGCATGAGGACTGAGTCCCTTTTTTTTATTGCTCTTGCGCAGTACTACGAGCAATTAACACAAGAGTGACTAATTGAGAGCGCTCAGAATGTGAACCCTACAATTCAGAAGTGGGATCGATATCGAGCGACTCGCGAAAGTGCGTGGCGAGAGAACTTTCGGCGGGTTTTGATCTACCGGAAGTGAACCGTGTACGTTATAACAGCGTCGGCTAGCGTCGCAGTTAGAATCGCAGAGTCCAGAGAGGATTCTGAGGTTCGAAAGCTTCTGTTCATTGAGGTGACCATACGATAATGATGAAACGAAACTCGTATACGAGAATGGATCCATATAGTCTCAGTGTGATCCAGCTGAAAGGCATACTACGAAAATACGGCCTATCCACGAGTGGGAGAAAGGCTGATCAGCCACATACGAAAAGCCGATCCGAAGGGAGCGTGGATCTAGGAAGCGGCCAGTCAACGAGGAACGGAAGAAGATCAAAAAATTATCTTTTAATCATAAATAAAACTATTCGTTATTCATTATTCGAAAAATTGCCCATCTCTGCCCCTGACCTCCGAAAACAGCATCGAAAAATTCCTCCTCCATATCCATGAAGAACATCGGCATTTCTAATGAGAACTTTCCTAAAGACATTTTTATCAAAACTCTGGATTTTATAGGAACCAACTTCCCTGAAGGATATTTTAATCTGCAATTTCCCAATGCTAAATTATTTTCTCCCGAACCAATAAATTTTTGATTAACAATAGAAACATCCGAGCCTGTATCGATCTTAATCCTTAAACACACGTATGGGTCGGAGAGACCCCATATAATGTTTCGAACGCTTGCTGTGTAAAAATGGAATGAGATAGGAGGTTCGGACCAGAGAATAAAAAAAATTTGAAATCTCCTCTTTCGATTGATATGGTTAATCAACTTTTCAAAACAAGAAAGAGATACGGCAAATGCGAGTCAAGCGCGGTTAACGGTGCGCAGTGATTAAACAACAAAATATAATATGTTACATTAACTTTAATAAACGTTTAATCAACTTTATTGGTCAACTAGAATTCGAACGGCATGACAGCAAAATTTTGTTGAGGTCTGTGGGACTAACATTGTGTGTAAGCAAAACTTTTTTTGTGAGTATTTACATAAAAAAGCTGGACAAAATACGTTCGAACAGGTCGATTCGCGGATGTTACTCGCATATACTCTGTCTAAAGTTAGAATACTATAAAATGTAGAAAAGGGAGCTTTTCTGAAATATATCATGAAACATATCAATTTTCAATTTTAGACACGAGTTAATCAAAAATATCTCATACTTGTTACAGAAGTACAGTTTTTAATAGAAATGACAATGACAATTTTTTTTTTAAAGTATGACTCTAGCTTTAAAACGCCGTATTTTAAAGTTCTTAAAAGTTTCTTGTTGCAAAGGTATGATTTTTTAAAGGAAAAGTGGGTTTTTGAACAATTTTTTATTTTTGCTTATAATGTTTTTTCTTTTATAACTTCACAATAAATCCTTTTTCGGCAATGCCGATTGTACAGTCACATTTCTGAGATTCTAAACTTTCATTAAAAAAAAGTTGAAAAATATTGATTGTAATCAAAGTTATAGCTTCTCAAAGTTGAAAAAGTCTCCCAAACCCGAAAATGTGTTTACGTATTTTACAAGATCGGTGTATTTAAGGGTTAAATACTTTTTTTCAATCAAAATTCTTGAATAACAAAAACGTTTTTCTAAAACACTAATTCTATTAGTTTTACAATTAACAAAGTTCTTTTTTAAAGCAACTTGTTCCCCAATTGTCGAATTCGCCCTGAAGAGTTCGACAAAATTTAGTTTTTCTTTGTGTATTTTCCGGACATTGTGAAAGGAAATGTCCCTCTTTTCCGTACTGCCGACATTCTTTATTACTAAAATTATTAAAACTTTTCTCTTTAACAGAAATTTCTTTTACCTCTTTTTTATTTCCATTAAACTTATAATTTTTTTTTCAAAACTATTTTCCTGTATAATGTTAATAGCTTTAGCTCTTTCTATCGCGGTCTTTAAAGAAGTGACCCCCTCGAGTTGAAGGGTTTTTTTATGAAACCATCAAAAAGAGCCGAAATAAATTGCGCGTACGCAATTTTATCGCGAACTGCATAAAAACATTCCGGATAAGCTAATTGAAAAAGTTTTTTTAAATCTGAGATAAAGGAAGCTATATCTTCCCAAAATTTTTGTTTTCTATTCGTGAACTACGTATAAAAAGTATGAGACAATTTTCCCCAAAACGTAATTCCAATTTTGATTTTAATTCCTCGAATTGCAAGTTTTCAATTTCCTGAACGAATTTTCTAAAACTGAGCGTGCTTTCCCACTCAAGCAAGAAATTAAAGCTACTATTTTTACGTTATCGTCCTAACCGTTTGCTCGATCAATAAAATTAAATTGCGAAAAGAATTCGCGGAGCGGGACACCTCCGTCAAAAATGTCTGGTTTTAACTTAATGCCCAATTGTTCTTTTAATACAACGCGCGCGTTAGCACCGTTTAATATTCGTAGTGTTACGCGAATTATTATTAAGTCTTAGCTGTATTTGTCGAAGACATTAAAGCTCCTTGTTGCAAGAAACCAGTAACGCCGCGAATTCTTCCTGACGTTGCTGCATAATAGGTTGCTCCTCATGCATTTATCTGAGCTCTTCTAAAGTCGAGCGGAGAATAGCTTCCGCAGACCAACTTTCATCTCCGCGCGAGAGCTCGGATACCTCCGTTGAACGCGTGGATATTCTTTTTCTCGATTCAGCCATGGCTCACTTCTGTATTCTCGAATGCGGTCCTAGATCGATTGAACGAGCACCCAAAATGTTGCATTTGCGGCGTGTAAACACGGTTCGCGTTACATACGGCGCGCTCACGAGCACTCTCTCAAGCTTAAAAGAACTTCAAGTAGTTCAATTTAAGAACACTAGCTTTATTATTAAAGGAGAATACAAGAAAGGACATATTATTCGAGCCGAATGTAGAGCGAGACTCCACGATAACAACACGTCGCTAACGAACGACTGTCGCTTGTTCGATATCGATCTCTGTCACTCCCAGCTGTTTAATACCGGGATTACAGAAATCCACAAGTTCACGGTCACAGGCAATAGACAAAAAACGATAGCATATGGACACGCAAATATGTCCCTTTAAGGATATCCCTAGATGGTCCACAAATGTATATCCTATGGATAACTTAAAATGGTCATGAATATTCGGATCAGAAATGGATATCTATAGGATATCCTGTGCTGTTTGGGTTAACAAATATTGATATTAGATTGCGAAGCTGTTTCCCATAATTAGATTTCATATGTCAATATATGTTTTAGTATAGCTTTATATATCAGCAATTAATTGTTACGTCCACGCGTCGCAGGAAACACACGCGGCACTCGCGGAAATAAAGAGACTATTAATTAAAAGAAGAACAACTATTTAATCGAATAATCGTACAACTTTTAAGAACACACGCGTTGACAGCTCAAGAGCCGAAACACAACAACATGTCGCTAACGAGCGACACTCAATTGTTCACAATCTACCTCCGTACCCGACGGCGGAAACCGCGAAGTTCACGGCCACGGGCATAACACTGCCGGTCTCGTTAGAAGTTGTCGTCCCGACAACCAAAAAGGTCTAGTCGTCTTCAGGACCTGACCGAGCGCTACTGTTCCTCTTCTTGAGCTTCTGCTGCAAGATTCTGAGCCGCTCTGGATCCAAACGACACTGGAACTCTTGTTCGAAGAAATCCTCTTCTTCTGAAGAAAAGCCTCTTCCGACAAATCTTCAAAAAGAATCTTCTTTCTTCCAAACTTCGAGCAAGGTGGGGGTAACTACCATGGACCCATCGTCTCGAAAGACTCACCAAGCTTCTGCGTCGGCATTTGCCCTTAGTCCCACGGGGAAAACCATGGATAAAATCCCGAGGCGAGGCAGTCTTCTTAGAAAAGAACTTTGTAAAAGAACTCCAAAAGATGAACTTTTTTCACACCAATTACGTTGTCACAATTAAACTTCCTAATTGAAACAAATAAATAATTATCCCCCCACGAGTATCTCTATTTTAACAATAAAACCCCGTAAGAGAATAAATCTTTTCTAGCTCCGATATTCATCACTATCGCATGAAACATCAAATTCAACGTTACATCGACAAAAAGAACCCCCCTTCTTTTTGTAAAATAACAAACAACGCCTTTTAGAAAGAAATGTCCTATTACATTAAAAAGATTTTTTTTAGGAAAACAACGTTCTTTAGCTCTTTACCCAGCCCTTGCCACGGGTTACTGAGCGTCGTTCTTCGCAATTCAAACCAACGCGACGACTTCCTGCTCTACCCCGGGCTCCTGCCACGAGTTACTCAGCGTCGTCTCCTTTTTTTTTTCTTCTCGAAGGAGAAATGCCTACGAATGCCCCGGGTCTCGGGGGAGAACCCGGGATTGTGTGGGACTCACCTCCGTCGACAGGCGCGTCGGCGAGGACCTACCCACTAAAATCCCTCCGGGTGTCCTGCCCTGGTCCTGATTGGGAGGCTCCGGGAATGCGTGCAGCATACTTCCGGAAGCCCCCTGGGCCCACCGGCTAAGTCGCCGGCACATGCCCGCGGGGGAGTTTTGCGTTTCCGGCCTTTCCGGGCAAGGCATGCCCTTAGACGGTGGAGAGGGACACCGTCTCTCCCCCGACTCGTCCCATAGCAGTGGAGGCAAAGTGCGGAGGACCGGCCCCCGCCGGTCGCCCCGCAATCCCTC
>QKQZ01022128.1:0-44125 GCA_003595255.1 Solenopsis fugax | reverse complement strand
GGTCTATATGTCCTTTGCATGTATAATGCGGTGTTTGTGTGTAGATATCCCACAGCCTGACTGTAGTGTCGCTGGAACCGCTGGCTAGATGTTTGCCATCTGGTGAAAACGCCACAGATAAAACAGCTTCCTTGTGGCCTGTAGGAGCAGAAAAAAATTAATGAAATATTCGTTTTATTGGATGAAATGTTGCACAAATTTGTCTGTGACAACCTTCTGAGGNAAATGTTGCACAAATTTGTCTGTGACAACCTTCTGAGGATCCGGTACATCTCGTGACAGCTCTGACTTTAAATACCGCTTGCGGCTGATACACAATCTCTACAACATCCTCGCTGATGCTGAAGTCGTTGCTGATGTACTTTTCTAATACGTCTGTGACTTCTACATTAGTTACGTAAAATGCCAGAGGTAAAGGCTCCTCTTGCTGCAGCAGAGCATTGCAGATCGCCTGTAGTTTATCCACTGTGACATCAACTGGCAGGTCCAGCAGGCCACCAGGCAGAACCTCGCCAGTGTCCGATTTGAAACGAGATAGAACCCTCTTGACTTCAGCATTCGCCGAAGCGGCGTCGGTCTCGTCGTCGAGCTTCCTTTTACTCATCTCGTAAAATCACTGAACTAAAAAAAGATACTTGAAAAATATTCCTTCTAAAAACATGCCTTGTCGCTCAGTGTGTTTTCCACTGTTTCCACACTGTTCCACACGTGCACCTTCGATTTTAGTCATTTTAGTTCACTTGCACGTACTAAGAATAGGATTGTTCTTTTTAGCTGAACTAGCTGGACTAGTTCAGAGTTTATCTTTCTTGTTTTTACGTGAAGGGAAGAAGATAAACTGTGAACTAGTGCAGTCAGTTCAGTTAAAAAGAGCAGGCCTATTATTAGATGGCAGCAGTGTTGATATTTGATTAACCGGTGACAAAACCTTGATAGGTTATCTATCATGGATAAGACTTCACAATTTCAATAAAAAATAAATAAAAAGACACAATGGCCCTTTCGTTGGAAAATCTCAGGGATAAGGAACAAGAGGATCCGATTCGATGCATATTTTTCGCTGAATTTCATCATATAGCAGGACCTAAAATCACATGTCAGGTAGGGCGCATATTATGAAACTGCAAGTGGTTGAACATTCTGTTTGTGTTTACAATTTATTGGAATTATTTTATAGGTACCCGATAATTACATATCCAAAGACATCTTCGACAATGTGAGTGTTTATGTCATACCAAAGGCACAGTTACAAAGAAGTACTATTACAATGTGAGTTCAAATACTTAACCTTTCTGAGCTATAAGTGGCTGGTTTCTCCCATCACTTATAAATCTTGAATTTTTTTTGTTATTAAAATAACTTTGTATTTATTGTTAGTTATTTGTCATGGTTCCTTAAAATTAATTAGTGTTTAGTAATTAACCTTCTGTGTTTGGGTCTTTTACAAAATTCTTGTGGTATTAGAGTATTATTAACAAAAGGTTTAAGCTGTGCAATTTTTCTGATTATATCTACAGCATTTTGACATATTTTAGTGAATAGAGTAATTATTACAATATACAAGAATGTAACAATACTCTAATACCACAAGAATTCCCCAAAAATGTTCAGGTAAAAAACCAAACTTGGTTAGAAGATTAAATAGGTGACATAAATCTTATAGATTCAGCATTGGTAACTGTTACAGATTTTGACATCAGCTTCACAGAGTTAAAGTTGCGAAAGTTGACTCGTTAAATTCCTACATTTGGTCTAACAATTTTCTTATCTTCTAGCACACTGAAGGACTATAAAATCTTGGGCTTCCCCGTGAAGATTGACGATAAAAAATATGCAAGAAACGCGTTTTACTTCAACTTGTGTTTTGTCTGTGATGCAAATGCTCGTACTGTTCACTACGAACCGGTGGTGAAGAAGATGTCAGATTTCTTAGTTAGCTATTCTTAGTTAACTATTCATTCTAAAATTTCTCTTCCTGGATTTACAGCAATTTATATGTACTCATTTTTAGATGGCTTTAGAGGTAGAAAATTGTTTTCTGTCTGCCTCAGATGATAAAACCAGACTGGCAGAGATGCTTGCACAAGTTATGCAGGATTTGAATCTACACAAAATGTGTACATTGACTGGTAAGTTTCATATGTAAATATATATGAAATTTACCAGTAAAAAAAAAAATATATATATATATATAAAATACCTCTTATCATGATATATGTAATGTTTTGTTAGAAGGGTCAATGACATCTCATTTGAAAGTTGTAAGGTTGGCGCCTGAGCCAAAGCCAGTTCTTGATCATCAGGTTCCAATATTTTTGGAAGACAGAGAATCATTCCAGAGTGATCAGTGGGATTTGACCACGCAACAAGTATTGCCTTACATTGATGGCTTTAATCATGTTGCACGTATAGCGGCTGAGGCTGACGTGGAAAATAATCTAGTAAAAAGCTGCGTACAAAATCTTGTGTACGAGATATTTTTCGAAAAAAATAGCATTTCATCAATCGATTATATTACAATAGTCACTTTTTTATCTTTCCAGATATTATGGAGTTGTAACTTTGATTCCAATATTTCAATATAGCAACGTCTATGCTGTAACCCCAAAATTATTAAAATTGCCAGACGATGTAAAATTACAAGAGAGATGTATAGCATACGCTTCTAAGCTAGGTAAGTAATTTTTTGAATGTTATAATTATTTTTTTTTTAATTACGACGAAATCTATGCAGATAGTTTTTCTTTATAGCTAGACAACCCGCCTATTTTAGGGATATATACCGTATGTATTCAAGTATGACTTACGGTGTCACTATGAAAGATTTATGTCAGCGTCTCAATCCACAAAACTTAAGAATAAATGAGAGAAAGTTGGTACAATTTGGTTTGATTGAGGGACTCATTAGAAGGGTATACAATGTGAGTAATTTTCATTAGCGTTGCATTGTGTTCTGTGTATAGTGGTATATTAATTCCATCTTTTCTTGTAGTATCCTGTACTTCGCCCTGGCGCATCTTGCAGCGAAGAAGCGAAAAACAATCCAATTTATAAGTATTTTACAGGCACGTATAGCCTCGATGAAATATGTTGTAGCACGGGCCAGTCTGCCGCGCAAATTGAAGATATCATCGAGCGCGATCCGAATGTTTTAATGATATGGAAATGACATGTTGCAAAAAAACTAAAGACTGTAAAACTAATGAATAAATTCAATAAATTTGTACATATTTACAAAAAATTGCGTGCGATATATATATATATATATATATAATTATAATATATATAATTATAGATAAATTATTCACACATAATTTATTTGTGTACATATATACACACATATTTATAAAATAAATTATAGATATGTAATATGTATATATAATTGCACACACGCATGTAACATTTCACGTACAAACATGATACTACATGTATAATGCAAACACGATTATGAGGTATAAAGCTATATTAAAGATAAAAAGTTGTAATCAAATGCTAAATCCTTTTCAAATCTTTTCCATTGTTTATCATGTATGTGATATGAGATCAAAGAAATATGTGATTTATCATCTTTAAAACTAGATTTAAATCTTATTTTTATTTTTCAGCTTGGTCAAATGATTCATTCAATAGTTTCAATCATCCGTTTCACTTCATTAATGTAAACATCAGGGACTTTGTTCTCCCTCATTTCTTGACATTTTCGTTCCATGGCATCTTGCAATTTTTTCTTACGCGTAGCAGTTTCAGCACGTATTGCTAAGCCTTCTTCAAACATTTTTTGTCGCTCAGCAATGCGTTCTCGTTCTTTCTCATTTACCTATCCAAACGAAATAAAATAATATATTGTTAATTGTGTATGCCAATATGTTAACATTTTTTGTGCGAGGCTAAATAAGACAAACCTGCTTCAATATTTCTTTGCGATGAATTAGAGACTGTTGTTGCTTCTGTTCGAGTTCCCTTTTTTCTCTACAAAAAGCTGCTTGTTGCACACGTACAATCTTTTCAAATTCTCGTCTCTCTCGCTCGATCTCGATAGCTTGCATTATTCGCTTATTGTTTATTTGTTCCTCCCTTTCTCTCTGAAGAATTCGTTGAGCCTCCAGTTTCTTTAAAGCTTCTTCCTTTTCTTTTCGTCGCCATTCCCGTTCTACTTCTTCTTGAACCCGAGCCGCGTTAATTTCATCAATTTGCGCCTGCAAATTTATAGTCGTAATTTGCCCACAGTTAATGCTGTAACAACTTATGATTTTTTAATTAAATGGTTCTCTAGAACATAGTAAATTATAACATAATAAATTATAACATAATATGTAAAAATAGGCAATTAGAAAATCAGAAAATGGAGGATATGTCCCACTAAGCATAAAATCATTATTTCCGTGTTATTACAATAATATTTTAAAAATGCCATATTTAACGTTGTAATCAATATGAATAAACTTTGAGATAACTTGGAGATAATGTCCAAAATATTTCAACAATATTTCGAAAAAAGTCAAAAATACATAATCTTTTTAAAATGTTTATACAATATTATTTTAAAACGTTTAAAAATATGTAACATGAAATTAACATTTCTAAATGTTACTTTAATGTTTTTTGCTTACTAAGGTATAATGTTCAATAATTGTACAATAATTGTTTTAATTGCGAAAAGAGCATTATAGTCTAATAACGTATGCGACTTAGTACCCTGTTAAGTAGAAATAACTACGATAAAAAAAAACGCAAACCGCAATTTTTCAAAAGGAGAACACATTGTAGATAGGGAGGCCTGACGTGGCGCTCATAGAATCATTGACCCTCGACAACAAGTAGTTGAAACACGCAAGGATGTATGTAGGTAATTATATAAGTATATGGAACGATACGTGCAGTGCGATATGGTGTATCGCACAAATTATTGTGTTTCCATTAGCAAAAAAATTTATGATCTTGCGATGTACTTTATAGAATTCCTTATTTATAGTACTCCTTCTGTCTAGCGTAATTTCTAGATACACTTACGTCGCAAACTTTTTAAGGTTCGACATTTAATACCTGAAGTTCGTGCGCCTGTACAGTTCGCATTGCCACTCTGGTTTTCTCTCGCTCTTTCTTTAATCTCTCTGATTTTTGCTCTGCCTCTTTTCTGGCCTCTCTTTCCTCTTTCAGTCGATGATAGTTTTGTATCCTGACAAGTTAAATTTAATAAAAATTATATATTTTTTCTACGAAAGGCTAAGAAGATAATTCCAAGACGATTTCAAAACCTGGCAAATGGATCATTCAAAATGATTTTAAAAATTGTAAATTGTACCTTAGATCTATGATTCTGTTTTCCTCCTGTTCCATAGCCTTGAAATGTTTCAATTGTTCGTTTCCTTCTGCAAGTTCCTGCCGCACCCTAGCATTTTCGGTCTCTTTGTTGCGCAGCTTCTCGATCTCGTCCTGCTGCCACGCGATGTTACTTAAATTGATGAGCCGACTTTCTTCCTGTTTCCTCTCGAACTCGAGAATCTGTTGTTCCTCATTCTCCACAATCTGCTCCTTCAGAATCTTAGCGAATCGCAGTCTCTTGGCCACCTCCTCTTCTTCCTTTCGCGACTCCTTCTTGATCGCCCGTCTCCTCTCATCTTCCATCATGTCGTTCAGTCGTTTTTCCTCCTCGAGAAGCTCCTGCTCCATCAGCTTCTTCTCTGCGATCTACAAACGGATAGCTAAATGTACGAAAATTAGACATTACAGAGACGTTACGTCATACGCGGGATCCCGTTATAAAATCGGCGGTTTACCTGGGCGTCACGGATAGCTCGGCACTTGGTTTCCAGGATGAGCCGATTGCACTTCTGTATCTCCTCCTCCTGCTCCAGACGCATGTTATACGCTCGCTCGAGGACGTGCATCGTCCGCCTTCTCGCCTCATCCTCGATCTCCCTCGTTCTCGGATCTTTCTCGCGACCTTTCTTCATGTCCATCGTGCGGATCGCCTCCTTCCGCGCCAAGCTCTCCTTTATCAATCTCTCCCTCTCCTTCTCCGCGGTCTCCGCGGCCGTTTGTCTCTCCTCCTTCGTGATTATGCGGCTGCGTTCCTTCAGGTTCTCGTAATCCTTTCTGGTCATGATCTTTGGGTAGATCATAGGCTCAGAGGGATATTTTCTTGTGCCGCTCTTATCCCTCATCCTCCCGACCTATCATAAATATTTTACATAATCGCTTCAATTTACGGATGAATTTAAATAAAAATGTTAATTTTTTCCGTAATTATCCAGCAAACACTAAGTTACAGTTATATAAATGTTGTAATCACTCAATAATATAACTGTTACATAACACTTATTTTGTTTGCTGAAATAATGTAGCTGCAATTATAGCGAACGAAGAAATTGCACAGAAATCTACGTTTAGCTTTTCCTCAGAGAGAGAGAGAGAGAGAGAGAGAGAGAGAGAGAGAGAGAGAGAGAGAGAGAGAGAGAGAGAGAGAGAGAGAGAGAGAGAGAGAGAGAGAGAGAGAGAGAGAGAGAGAGAGAGAGAGAGAGAGAGAGAGAGAGAGAGAGAGAGAGAGAGAGAGAGAGAGAGAGAGAGAGAGAGAGAGAGAGAGAGAGAGAGAGAGAGAGAGAGAGAGAGAGAGAGAGAGAGAGAGAGAGAGAGAGAGAGAGAGAGAGAGAGAGAGAGAGAGAGAGAGAGAGAGAGAGAGAGAGAGAGAGAGAGAGAGAGAGAGAGAGAGAGAGAGAGAGAGAGAGAGAGAGAGAGAGAGAGAGAGAGAGAGAGAGAGAGAGAGAGAGAGAGAGAGAGAGAGAGAGAGAGAGAGAGAGAGAGAGAGAGAGAGAGAGAGAGAGAGAGAGAGAGAGAGAGAGAGAGAGAGAGAGAGTGTATAAATCGTGTTACCTCTTTACCCCTCTCGTACGCACTATTCCTTTTCAGATGAATCGGCCTGTCTCCAAGTGTACGATTACATGCCGATGACGGTGTATGGATCATGTGGACGTCCGGTGGAAGTCTGGAGTCGCGATATTCGAAATTGCCGGATCTCATCCTTCGCACCCCGTTCTTGGTCGACATGACTATTGGAGACTATCGCCTTCTTTCGGGGAAGCGTCACCCAGACAACGACCTCGGAATTTCGCGTGTGGGATCTCTCATTGGGACGCCGTGCTATCTTTCTCAGGGATCGTGCTGCGCGGTACTTTGACACCGGCAACGAAAAGTGAGAAAAGGTCCGGAGTAACCTGATACAAGAACGCGACTACATCGAGCGAACGTCGCAGAATGTCGTTAACTGTTTGCTAACGAGCAACCATTCCTTTGTTTGTTCGATAGGAGGAATTATGCATGTGATATACAGGTGGTCGATCGTGTTACCGGGATCGCGTTTCATGCCTACCGCGAACAGAAGGCGATAACGGAGTATAATCTCGCAGATGAGGCGAAGAAGCGAGGACCGCTATAGCTCGAAGAAACTTTTGACTCGATGTAACATACTTTTCATAAAGAAAAGAAAAATCGTGTAAATAAAATTAATCGGTAAATAAATTACTTACGAGAAAAAACTATATTAATACAATCTCTTTCACGGTTTACATAAATGCATAAAATAATTTATCGACTAATATCGATTTCAATATCTTTTCGATATGATAAATACATTCGTAAAAGTTATAAACATAATTTTTGAAATGTAATTAAAAATTAACGATTATTTGATCAACGGTGTTTGACTTATTTTAATAATTGATTAAATCAATCATGATCTTACTTAACATTAATTTTTAATCGATTATTAGTTAAACAAAAACTCAATTGAATTATACAAAATAATTTGACTAATGTTATTAATTGATTACATTAATCATGATTATATGTATTTTAAATTTTATATTATTTTAGTTAACAGATCGATTAATTAATGTCCAATACTGAAAGAAAGTTCGAATATTCATATAGTATTTGTTATAACGCTAAGAATCGATAGAATTTGTCGTCTACACGTCAGAACATACACGAATTCTCTCCCTCGCAAATACATATAAATTGCATAACGAAGAGATACATGGTATATAACATATCGTTGTTAGCTTATAAAATAAGAATGGTTGCGTGAAAGAGAAAAGGAGAAAGAGAGAAAGAGGCAAACAAAAAACCAAGGAAAAAAAGGGAAGACTCTCCCTCTCCCGCTTTTTCTCTCTTCGCGAGCGACGCATGTAAAATTACACTTATCGATACGTATGTGTACGCCTATCGCGTGAGCGAAATTAAGCGGAGGCCACGACGATACACGGTAGTCAGATAAGAGATAGATAAAGATAGGCACTATTCCAAGCTATCTGAAACGTGCCTATTCTTTTTCTTTCTTTCGATACATACGATCGATCAATGATTGCTACCGGAAGACAAACGTGACGACGTGTACTCCCCGCATACGTGATATCCACGTATTTCCCGAGGGTACCTCCCGCGGGATAAATCTAAATGTTTACGTATTTTATAAATTGTCACATCAAAACATATTCAATGTATGCAACCCCGTTCGTTGTCGCCCTCGCGTACACGATCTCACCCCTGCACTTGACCTTTCCCGTCATCAGTTGCCATGAGAACGTAATTCATACTCAAGATAGTTCAGACTCGAGTTATATTCCACTCTCTTTCACGTAATTTATTTCTCATCAACGTGAATCATCGCTTTTTTTGCTTTTCGTCATTTGGCTCTTGAAACTTCTTCTACTTCTTCTTCTTTGTCTATTTCTCGCAATTTCGTACGTGTGAGAAGGAATATACATTGCAAAATAACTCAAGTTTAATGACTAGGAAACTGGTATAGCAACTTGGTGAATAATAATTATTCGATCAATAGCGAAGAATAGGACTTTCGTGCAAATCGTCTTCAAACAGCAATTCGAGACAAAAGACAATCGATCGCCGTGTGTAGGGACGTGCTTTACGTGCCTGTGAGTTAAATTTAGCCCAAAGTTTAAGTCTTCGACGAGAGGGACGAGGAAGAATCGTCGATCTAATTTGGAAAAGGATCAGATTGTGTGGCATCTTCATCGGATAACGAAATGTGTTCTTCCCTGTAAAAAAAAAGCATGAGATATAACAATCGGATATATTCATGATCCAAGCATTTGTTACTTATTATCATATCATTGCAATGCATTGACTATGTTAATAAGTAACAAATATTTATTTATTTACTCTTTTTCAAACTTTTTTCAATTTATGACCGTCAACAATCAAGTCTCAAAAGCGACAGTGTATGTAAAGATATATTTTACTTAATAAAACAATTGCAAAAATATAAATAATATAAATAATATAAAAGTTATAATGTAAAATATCAAGGTCGGTCTTATCTTTTCAGTAGAACGTTGCATCTTTTTCATAATCGTTAAGATAAATTTTCCGACAATTATCAATGTAAAAAAGATTTATTTTATCATATTCAATTCGAGCTGATTCTCATTTCGATTTATTCCTTTTTCAATTGTATCATATTATATTTTAGCTCATTTTATATACAGGATATTTATTTGCCTTTGACACTACGAATTATACTATTAAATGGAATAAATTCCATCTTTTTCATAACCGTTAAGATAAATTTTCCGACAATTATCAATGTAAAAAAGATTTATTTTATCATATTCAATTCGAGCTGATTCTCATTTCGATTTATTCCTTTTTCAATTGTATCATATTATATTTTAGCTCATTTTATATACAGGATATTTATTTGCCTTTGACACTACGAATTATACTATTAAATGGAATAAATTAAATAAATAAATAAATAATTTCTACGACTTTGCAGATCACATCATAGTCAAAGGTCCAGCCGCGGAATAGAGGCTTCTCCGACGTCGGGCGCAGGTCGTCGTCGTTGATACAGGGGAGTCGTAATGACGACAGCTCCCCACGGTAACGACCTTAGCGTACCACGTGGCACTGCTGTGTTATACCTCGACGCGGCGATCACACTCGCGTGCTGTACACCGGCTCCGACGTATCAGTCGCGTCGCGCGCCATACATCGGCGTCACGTCGTCGTGGACATGAAATTACACACTATAGATTATATACCTGGGACAGTTCGAAGTGCGACGTGACGAATTATCGATAACGGAAATCTTCTGCAATTCTCGGTTTAAGGATAAAAAAATATATTGTCCTACCCTCGAAGCTAAACGCTGAAACCAAGAATATAAAGATTAATAGAAATTAAATATCGAACCTTGCCGCTTTAATTTGTAAATATTAAAATTAGTTAAGTGAATGTGTGACTTAAGTGATTGTGAAATATCTGAGACATCCGTTCAATCGGAGGTGAAACTTTTCGATGTCCAGATAAAGGCAACATTAGAATAAGTTGATAATGGATGGAATTGCGGATCCACCGTGATTCACCGTATGCAGATCTCCCGACAGGATATCACGCGTCCGGAGGATGATGTCCTGATTATCGTAGTCATCGAGGAATGATAAGCAAAGTCGCAGATCGTTCAGCAGCTCCGCCTGTCGAGTAAGTGCAGTTTTTTATTTAGAATGTATTGAACAAGTTATTACCGTACAACTTTATGTAATCTAGACAGCCTTGGCGCAATGGAAATCAATGTTTTCAGTAAGTTTTCTATTAAAATATCCGGCTCTCGATGAACGATCGTATGTTAAATAACGTTCTCGAAGTGCTTTATTCTTCTGCTTGCTTAGCAAAGGGGCAATTATGTCTAAACGGATCGATATAATTCAAATTATGGAAATAAACTATCCGCCTTTACCCCGTTCTCCGTTATAGCGTTTCGCTGCTCGACACGTTGCGCTCACGAAGAATTTAAAGGACATCAAATGCGAAATCGGTTTGTCGGGTCCGCGAAACTTTTTAATCGATAGCTCGCTTCTATAAGTGTACATATCATTGCAAGCGCAGATAGATCGTCACCGGCAGAGTTTCCAGGAACAGAGCGGCGAGTCGACGATTTCTTCGCGAGCCGGATCCGATCTTGTCCGGATTTCGTCGATATTTGCAAAGGAGGATATGTCGATGACCCTTATATACCCGGACGTAGATATCGCTGACAAAGCGAAGGCGCACGTTCGCTATAAAGATCTATCTATAGACATAGCATTCATCGGCCTCATCGTCACACATGTACATACAATGTCGTTGTCGTTGTCACAACAAAGGAAACGATCGCTATCGTTTTCGTTATCGCCGCTCATTGTCCATTATCGGTTAATTAAAGTTGGCACGGAAAATTGAGACGTCGCTTTCGAGCCTAATTAAAATTACATGCTTGCATCTCTCTCTATCCCGTACCGAGAACGGAGTTCGAGATCAATTCAGAGCACCATGACGTAATCCATGTGCCGCGCGGATACTCTTCGTAAGTAATCCTTCGGGACGAGCGTGCGATCGAAGAGTGGGAGCCTCCTCTCTTCTCTTCGGGAACTATATTACGGTCGCTAGAAAGTACCACTCAAAGAAACGACGCTAGACACTCTCGCGGAGGACGCCAGGTGGGATAGAGCTGGCAAGGTGCAAGGTTGCACTATGTACATTGACAAAGCGAGCTTATATAACGCAGTACTTCAAAGAAGATACCTGTAAGTGGACCGGTAAATTATGAAAGAGCCTCTTTTCTCTCTGCGAAGGGGTTCTGCTGCCTGGTTATACGCGTCACGCTAACATTATCCGCATGGGGTGCATGAAGCATTCATCCCCTCGTATTGACGAGGCGCTCAAAACTTCTCCGCACCGGCCACAACTTGGGAAAAGCCGCGGAAATTTTATTTTATTTCATTTTCTTTTTTCTTTAGCGACGACGCCGGAACGACTTTTCCAACTTGGAATGCCGTTGTTATGACCCGAACGAGTTTCATATGCGCACTTGCAAGATCCGTCGACCTAACTCTGTAAAAATAGATCTAATAAAAATGATAGTTCTCCCCATCGATACCATTCATTTCGTTTTTGTTTCAAAGAGATTAATGACCATAGTTTAATTTAAGATGATTATAAAGTTATATTTATACTGATACTTACAGAAAACATAAATCAAAACGGAGAGAAGGCGCGCGCCAAGTTTTACGATGGTGCTGGCTGCGTTTTTATCGTCACGTACTTATCGTTAATCCTTGAGCGACCGAACAACCGCATAAAACTGCAGATAAGTGAAGCATTAGCAGCTCTGTTGCCTGTAATGTGACCTAATACATTTTACGAGCGAGACGTTTTAAATAAGCATCGATAATTGCGCGCTGCTTTTCGCAGAAACAATAAAGAAAATAAAGAGAGATGTCTCTCGCTCTGGAATTGGAGTAAGAGATGCCCTTCTTAAGTTTCGAGTATCTTCAAACTCTTCAGGTTTGATCGACCTGTAGAAAATAAATTCTCGAGAATGTGTGTAGTGTTGCGTAGGCGCGTGAAAAAGCCGAAGGAAAAAAAAGTGGTGGAGACATCAACATGATCGACTCGTATGTCCCTTCTCCGAGCATCATTCCATCTGCGCCAGAAGATGCGCGTCCTGAACGGCCAATTGAAATACGCCTGTCGCGTCGAAGTGCTCCCGAAAGAGGCGTCAAGCGTATGGTGTTAAATAGAGGGGGAAAACTGCATTGTTCTATATCGCTTCGCCGGCCGGCTCGCTCCTTCGCATGACAGTTCTGCGACACACGTGGGGGATACCGCCGTCTTATACGCGAAGAATGATGTCCGTCGTGACTCAACGCACCCACCAGGACATTGGATGAGAGGATAACGAGTTTCGCTGTCCGGTATCACTGCAACAGTTTCCAACAGATTTCAGATGATATAACATCAATTGTGAAAATTTGTGCAAATTTCCATTCAAGTTTCGTGGAAATTGGAGTGGAAAAAAGAGCGGGATAAGAAGAAGACGCGAATATTGTATCTCAAAGGAGACATGTATCTATAAAAGAGAAGGCAAAGTGTGAAGTATTGCGGTCCTCTACCGCCTTATTGCGGATGATATTTCCGATGAGTGGCTGACACGTGATTCCTGCCGCAGTAATGCGGTGATGTAAGATTCGGTGTGTAGAGTATGCATTATGTCGCGGATGCTAACGATAGAAAGCAACGATAGAAAGTGATAACGAGAAATAAGCCGGCGTGAGCCTCGTCGTTGTGTATCAAACAGAAGTGTATAACATCTTCGGTCTGACATACATGAAAAATGCATCAACATATAATACACATAAATTAACATATTTTATAAATGTAAATTAAATGACATTTTTCTTGTGTAGATATCTGTGTGGATATCGTCACAGTTTCGATGTCACAATTTTGCCATGATGTCATGATTTTTACCGTATTCGTTTAACGACGCCGAAGATAATTTGCAAAGGTAATTTGCATCCCTGTACTTCTTTCGTTATCAAACTTGAGAGCGTGACCTCGAGGAATGGGAACGAAGTCTCTTGGCTGGTAACGTCAGACATTTCTTTATAATTATCTCTAACAAATTCCGTCATATTTTTTACCTGAAAAAGAAGTATAACAATCAACATGTGTAATTGAGCATAATGCAAAAGATCTTAATGCTTAAATATCATTTGAGAAAAATTCTTTAAAATAAAATGTTACAGTATACATTATGTAGTCATAAAATTTAATAAAAAATTATTTAATAAATGTAATTAACGCAGGATGCAACTTATAAGTATATGGTGAAAATTTTCAAAACGCATCTCTTATATTTTTATTTCTATTTTAAATTCTATTTTGTTTTTATTTTAAATTATTTAAAAGATAGAAAAATAAATTGCTGTTATCAGTTTTTTTTTTGTAAATATGTAATGACTATGTAACTAAGTATCTACAATAGATAGCTGAACGTTTTATGAAATATCGGTAAACTAAACTATGAGCTAGTTTCTATTTTCATACTGGTTCGTTGTTAATAATTTCGCTAAAACGTTGATTATCGCATCATTCAATAATTATATTCATCATTCAAAATTAGTTAAGTTGAATATATGGTAATTATATTTCATGCACATACATGTTGCAACGAAAAAGTTTTTAGTTCAGATTTTTTTTTCAATTTTCGACTTTCACGAAGGATTCGCTTTTAACTTGATCTTCAGCGCGACCGTGAATTTCCGCGCGCAAAAAAAAAAGAGAAATGCATGTGTGCGTTCGACAAGAGAAAGACAAGGTGGGACAAGGAGGGGCGTGCATCGCGTGCGAAACGTAATTTCTCCCTTTTTCGTGTGTTGTGCTACCATAAATGCGGAGTGAAAGACATACTCAATGCATAGTGCGTACGAGGGACGATCGATAAGAATCGATAGGAGACTTCTGACGAAAAAAAGAAAAAAAAAACACCATGCACAACGATTGACATGTAGTGCACGAAGCTTCGCAATTATTGCCTTCCCTTTCGCAAGCGTGAGTGTCTCTTCGTTCCCCCCTATATATTATTTGCATCGTAAGACTTTTTATTCAACTTCATCGACCAAAACTGTCGTTGGCTCTTTAATATTTAATTGCCCTTCTTTCAACTCTCCCCCTTCTCTTTCAACTGCAATTATTATTGCAGCGCATGAGCAAAGGGAAAGGATGCTGTTTATCTGAATAATTCTAAATGCGACTAAAACACGAAATGTTCCGCTGAACCACTTATCGAACGGTCGAAAAAGTCCTTGAGTCTTGGTCACTCTATTATAACACGAAATATGCACGATCAACGCCTGGCCAACACGCTAAAGCAGCGGGAGAAAAAGCCTTCAATGAAGGATGAATCCACTCAATCGGTTGCACCTTGGCCCATAGTTATGATGTCCCATAACAAAAAGCTGCACGTTGAGTCTAATGATACCGAAAGGCGCTTGTCTCAATTCAATAAATGTTCCATTATCAATATGAATGATACCAACTCCATATGCGATATCGTCGAGCTCTTCTGCAAAAACATCGAGGCTGGCACCGAAGAAAAGACGGCTAGTCCGCAAATTTCCAGTTCGACGGAATTCGAAGAGGACGAGGTCGAGGTGTGTGCCACCTGCAAGGATTGCACGGAATGTCAGCTGTTGCAGCAGGCTAAAGACGCCGCTGTTGCAAAAATATGCAAAACTGAGAAAGACCTGAGCGATCAAGAAGAATTGACGGAACATTCAGATTATTACGATGATGTCGACGGTAGTGAGACGGTCTCCACATCGAGCACGATGACCTCCTCGATGGAGCACGGGGAAACTCCAATTCTAGTAGATCTGACCAGTGAAGAGTCTAAGCCAATTACTTGGAAGCAAACCATCTTGAAGCGATTCAACGACGCCGAAGAAAGTTCGGAGATGTCGGGTGAGAACGAACTTGATAACGAGCAAAAGTGGTGTATCACCTAAGTAACGTTATTGATCTTTAGTATACATTATGAACAGAAACAATCGTATAAAATGTATAGGTATATAGTTACCTTCAAGAAACTCAAGTATAGCAGAATGTATAAACTAGTCTCCAATCTCATCTTTTTCTTCAATTTTTTATTATGTTAACGCCTTTAACTTACGTGCGAGAAATGTAAATTAAAAACAATACAGCTATTCTCCAGAAAATACGAGATCTGAAAAAAATACTCTAATATAAAAAATTTACGATAAAAAATATCCTGGATTTGTCAAACACATTCGTCTCAGGAATCAAAAATTCTGATGCGTACCTTGCTAAAAACTAAATTGATAGAAGTAAATTAAAATATAATTCGTATTAATTTGCATTTACTGCCTCGACCAAAGGTTTTCGAAACATTATTCGAAATTATATTCATTTAAGGCTTCTATTTGTTCAGAATAGCTCCCAGAAGATAATGTGCTGACTTTCATTAATATCATTAAACATGTGTCTATTTTGAAAGTAAAATTAAAGTTAAAATTAAAAAGAAAAAAAAAGACTACCGTTCAGAAAGATTGAACGATGTTTTAAAATGTTTTAAAAGTTATATTGATCGATGCGTGACAAGAAATATTGATGGTATTTTGATTAATACCATCAATATTGATTTTGAGAATTTCTTTTTGAGGCAAGCCGGGTATCTCTGTCATGCCGATTATCTACCTAAATTTCGCTCTTTTTCAGAACCTCACATCATGATAGCCGACAGTTCTAGTAGATTGCAACGCGGTGGCACGGGCAGCAGTCTGGCGACCGCCCTGAGAGATCGTGGTCCTTGCGTGATTCCCGTGCAGCCTAATCGCTCCCTACCGATCCGACCAGCGCCGCCGACGCCAACGAGGTCAGCGGCGTCGATAGTAACGTTGCGGAAGACACGCTCTCCGCTTCTCAAATTGTCAAAATCCGCGAATCTGGATGTGGTTGAGTTGCAATCGAACGTATCTCCGAACAGCTCGTTGACGAATGAGCTGAACGAATTCCCTTTCGAGCAGCAGGATGGGAATGGAGACGGAATGATGCTTACGAATGAGTTCATCGATCGCTCGGACTACATTCTTCCAGACATGACTAATGTTGTAGAGGTATAACAAAGCGAACTCTTCTAAGGATCAGCCAATTTTTTTTTCCTCTGAAAAGAAAACTATTATTTCTGAGTTTGCTATAATTTTAACAAACACAAGATTTCTTCGTTGTGTAAAAATATTTAAAAACCTGAATGCAAATCAAAATTTGCATGAATTAAAGATTACTACTAGAGGACGGTTTCACGAAGAAATATTGGCCCATCACTATTATGGACTTTTATATTTCTTCTATCATTACATCGTCTAGAATTTGACTAACCAAAAACGAGCAATGTCCACGCATTGAAATTGGGAATTAAAATTAAATATCAATAAAATCAGCTTTAATTATACAATGTTGTTGATGACATTTGACGATGGTTTGCATTTTATTACAGATTACGGAAGAGATCAACAACGTTAAAAGAAAAAATGGCGAGAATCAGGACAAGGAAGAAATTACCAAGGAGGTAAAGAAACGAAAAAAATCCCACGAAATCGACGCCAGTCATATACACGACGAACGTATCAAGAATATTTTAAAGGAGTACTCCAGAACTTGTTCCAACAATTTGGCCGACAAAGGGGAAAGAAAATTGCAGCAACACGTGGTGGTGAGGGTGTGGGATGACAAGAGATATTCGTCACCGGTTGTAGTGTCGACAACGGAGTCGGAGGCAGAAAAGGAAACCTGTAACAAAGTCGTGCCGCCTTTAAGACTGAAGAAAATTGTGCGCGAAGGTACGATATTTTTTTTTTTATTCAATGTTTAATTAACAACATTAATTTGTAGGAATTGTATGAATAAATTTATCGATATTAATTTAAATAATCGAGAAATTTTTCTACCAAAAAATAATTGGCAAATTTTTCATTCTAATTCAATAAAAAGAATTTTACTTAATATACTTGGAGAGTGGATTTCTTCACATTATTATTATTCATTTGCTTTTATTTTCAGCAAACACTACAGACGAATATCAATGTAACGTCGAGGTGAACGCCGAATTGAGAAATGAATCCAACTATCGTATCGTCACTGGCGCCACGCCACGTCCGGAATCTTCGTCCGGGTACTCCGATACCTCTTTCTGGAGCAGCGTGGCTTCGGAGGAGGAGCTCGAACCATCGACGGACAACGTGCGGGACAAGAACCGACGATCCTCGCCAAAGAGCGATGGCTACAAGATCAAATACCGTCGCAACCGGTTGCGCCAGAAACTGCGGGAACTGCGTGGCAAAGCACTGGAGCTCTCACGGGAGATGACCGCGTGCAATAACGCTGCTGACACGAGTCCTCAGCGTAGCACCCGGCTACGACAGATGATGAACTGTTATGATAAGCAGATCGAGAACATCTCGAAGCTGCTATGTAAACTGTCTGCCTCAATACCGCCTACGACTGACGACGTCGTTGTCGATCTCGATTACGAGAACGAGATGAACGAGCGCATGCCAGTTGAGAAAACCGCTGTCGACAACAACGTCACCCAGGTAAGAGGAATGACAAGAACTGGATAAAGTGGTGATGGCGAAAGTTTTCTTCTCATTGTCAAAATAAACTTGCGTTCTTGCTGGGAAGGAGACCGTCAGTTTGCGATCTGCAAAATATTCGATAGATGGAAATTTATAATAGAAATATGTAGAAAAATGTCAAATATCTAATGAAAATTTACAATGTAAAAAAAATCAATTTCATCGATTATCTTGTGTCATTTTTACTAATTAATATTTATATTGAAAAGGTAAATGGAATATCCAGAAGCAGCGTTTCTTCATCCCCTTCCCCGCCGAAACTGTCGCCACGTTCACCCATTGATTACGAGAAATGTAAATCGCCCGATACAGTAAGGAACAGTCCGCCAGTGCTACCTAGAGTTTACAT
This sequence comes from Solenopsis fugax, assembly GCA_003595255.1. Classification (NCBI taxonomy): domain Eukaryota; kingdom Metazoa; phylum Arthropoda; class Insecta; order Hymenoptera; family Formicidae; genus Solenopsis; species Solenopsis fugax. The sequence continues at coordinate 25,783 of QKQZ01022128.1, read as the reverse complement.
AGCAATCCAGCCGACTACTCTCGAGTCCTTGAAGCAAACTCTTGTCAAAAACTGGCACAAAAACAACTCGCTGAGTTTACCAATCGAGAAAGAAATAAAGGTGAATGATACAAATCAAACGATAATACGTAACGACGTGACAACGGCACCAGCTATATCCCTGGTTTCATCGTCCGAGTTCGAAGATCCGAGAAATAGCACGGCGGAGTGGGACGGAGAACAACCTTCGCCGAAGAATCTGGAAATCGAGGAAAAAATTCCGGAGGATACTAAAACATTTGGCAATATTGAGGAACATCAACAAACGACAACGACAAACAGCTTTCTAGATTCGATGATGGACATCGAGATAGACGGAAACGATGTAAAAGATACGAAGGAATCTGTCGAAAAACGATCTGTCGTCCAAGAACACCTCGAAGTGACACAGGCTTCGGAAACCGTCGTAAACAAACAAGTCGCCTGTGAAAAACAGGAACTGGAACAGAAATCGAACGAGGCTCTACCGTCTAATTCATCGATCGAGGAAACTAGGAAAACCGAATATGGGACTTACAACTCGGACGAAAGGATTAATAGCAAAAATAGGGTGGTCACGAGTACAGTTACGAATGCACAGGAAGCGTCAATGATGATTAGACGGCCACAAGTATCCGCAGCCAATGTGACTAATATCTTGCAACTACAGTCGAATTATTACGGCTCATCTGTCGCACGCGAGAACGTCGTTTTCACAGACGTCATACAAAATTCAAGGAACGTACAGAAGGTAATCTGTCAAAAATTATTTAAGATTAGTAATGGTCGCAATGCATAAGTAAATTGTTATAAAATGTTGAAATCCATAAAAATATTAGCTATATTTTTATAAGGAGAATAAATAATAATTTAATTGTGCGAATGATTAATTTTTCTATCATGTCATATTGTTATTAATTGTATTAATAATCGTGTACTCTCATTTTACTTCTTTTTACTCTCACAAAAAATAATTTAAATCAATTTAAATAATTAAAATAAATCTTGTACCTTTTAGATGTCATCAAGTATGAATCAAACTGCGACCTTGAATCCAACAATGCCTCTGGGATTCACTCAATCTAGATCTACCGTCAGTAGTTCAAATCAACAATGTATCGTGTAAGTGTAATATGTGCGTTATACGATTCTAAGAAAGAATTTGATTTACATAAATATATTTAAATTAACACAAATGTATTTAAATTAACTGTTTGTTCATGCAATCAATGTATTAGTCTACCTAATAACTGCAACAAAGCCACTCAGGACAATACTAATCAGCGAAACGACGGAAGCCATATCATGACGGAGCAATTTCCTACGCTAGGCAATTGGCTGGCGCGAATGTCAAAGCAACAGCCTACCAAATCGAAATCTAAGCTGCAATCTGGAATAAACTTACCCACCGCACCAACGACGGAGACCGCTCACGTAAGTTATATTTTCGCTAACAATTGTTTCTTCGATGCAATTGAATTATTCTCTACTGTTCTTTCAGGCACAGATTCCCGAACTGGAGGCGCAAAAAATTCGTGCGAGTGCATCGAATAATGCGACTCGAAACAACATAATCAACGTAACAGGGACTACACAGTGGAGCAGGGAAAGGTGGCAGGAGAAATACCATCATCGTCAACAGCAATTATATGCAACGACATTGTCGGCCGCGCCTCCGGGCAGAACCGGTCCACGCATCTGTCCACCTATCCCGATTACCCAGTTCTATCCACCTAATTATGCGGTAAGAAAAATAAGAGGATCTATAGATTAATCAATGGGAATGCTATTAAAATTTTACATTTACGAGTCGCTTAGAGAATTAAGTATCTTATCCGTGATAAATCATTTTTACCATTGCAGATCGATCCTTATGGTGGTGCAGCTTTTGGTTATCACTCGGCGATATGTCCCTACAGCGATTACCCCTATCATTCTCGTCTGCACGCCACTGCACCGCCGATAAGCGGCTATCAAATAAGTCCTTTGCAAGATCCACGTGCCTCATCGCTCCGCCAGATGCAGCATCTTGACAAGCATTATCTGCAGGACCCGACGTCTCGCCACTGCGCCACGGATCTCCTCAAGTACTCTGGCACATTATCCACGGGCGGCTATCAGCATGCTGCCGCTGCCGCTGCCGGCTTGAACTACGATCGTTTGAGGACGGCGACGGCTGCTGCCACGCAAAACGGTACTGCGTCGACTTGTCTGCCGCCTCTCATGTTACCGCAACATCCACCCTCCGCGCAGCAGTCTTTGGCACGCACTTCCCTGGCCGGCTATCCTGCGAGCAACGGCCAATGTGGTAGCAACAGGATGATCCCGGATGTCGTTGCTGCGGCGGCAGCCGCTGCGGTGGTTGCGGCGGCTTCCTTCGGCCGACAGCGCGGTGCGCTTCCACCATACGGAAGAACCGACACGGAAATGATATCTGGAGGCATCGGCGGTGTCATAGATAACAAAGCTTCACAGCGAATGGTGGCAAATAGATCAAATTGTTTGCCGCAGGAACAGATGCAACCTGTTGGCGCCGTCAGCGGTGTCAATGTGGACTCGCGACTGCATAATGGTGGCAGTTATCATCAACTACAAAATTTAATTCTGAACAGATTACCTTATGTAAAGGCGGACGATGCTTATTCTCAGTCGTCGACAGCGATCTTCGACGACAGCGCGCAGGAGCCGACGGTAGCATCCTCGGTGCCTACGTCGACGTACAATTCCACTACGATCTTGGCGCCCAATAGCGCATTGGCCGTCAAGGAAGCCGCGCGCAAAGAGAGCCGTAACTGCGAAACGCCACATTTGGGTAAGGTGAATCGCACTTTGGAGACTACGAACAATTTGGTGTGCTCTAATTGCGGCCTCATCGGATCCATGTTCAAGTGCCTGGGCTGCGAGACAGCATTCTATTGCGACGAGAGATGCCAAACTCGTCACTGGAGCATCCACGTAGAGAAATGTCCCAAAAGAATGCCTAAGCTAAAGAAACTTGTTTGAGAATTATCATAGGAATTATGAGAACTATAAATAAAATATCTATAAAGTATTAATGTGCTCATTCGAGTTAACGACCAAAACAATAATTCAGAAACATGAACGATATATGAATTGTGTTATTGTTATTTTCATATTCATACATTTACACCGATAATTGATGTATCTCTAGTCATTGTATTATAAATTATAACGAATGCGAGTTCTCTGTGTCTTGCAGTCGTATCGAATTTACACTACGAATGTGATAAAGTGTGCCTGGTCGTAAGATAAACGCTTATTATAATTTTATAGTACTTGGTTCACAGTCTGATGTTCTGCTTTGTAAATTATGAACTGCGAAATACAAAGAGTTCAGCGCACCTCACATTGTATCTTACTATGCGGTAAACGACATATGTATTGTGCAATAGCTACATGGAAAGTATAAAGCTCATCGATATATTATATGTTGTAATGTAACGGATGTTACGAACGTGCTACCTCTCATGTACCTTACAGTCGTAAGTCATTACAATATAGTTATAATGATTGCATTCGACTGCTATCTTGTTTTAAGATTCGATCATTCATTGCAATTGGATTATAATGTCTGAAATGAGAAATTATATAAACTTGTTTTATAAATTATGTGAAAAATTTATATAATTTCTCATTATTGAGATCATATTCCAACACGATTGCAATGAGGAGCCTTAAACTGCAAAGTCAGTAATTAAAAAAAGAATTTAAATTATTAAAGGAAAACTGTGTGACTAAAACAGCTAGTAAAATTTGCGTTTTTATGAATATGTATTTAAGAATCGCGTATCTGTAAGATATAACGCTTACTATATTTGTTCCAATGCTTAATTGTTACATAATCGCAATCAACTTTTATACTTTTATAACAATTTGTAAAGAAATTGCAGCACCGCAGTTTTACTAAAATGGATAAATGTCAAATAAATGGTTGGAAAGTGAACGTCATAAACATTAGTTTTTTTATGATATACGTATACCACGTATATAAAATGTGAATATTTATTCAAAAAATATTAAAAGTAACAAAATAAAAGCCATCAAAGATATTACCATTGATTAGAACAGATTACATATGTGATATATACATATTTGTGGACGTCACAAAAAAAGTAGTATTTGTATACAATTAAAGTTTAAAATTAAAATTTTGCTTTGGATTTTGTGCAGCCAATTGATTTAAGAATTTATGAGCATCTTGATAGTGAGGGCTTGTTTCTGTCATAACTCTTTCCATCCAGGCAGTCAGGCGAGGTCTCCCTTTTTTCGGATCGTAACCAGCTATTCCTATAAGAAAAAAATTCCTTATTATTCAACTCGTAAACTTGCATCTAGATGGTGTATATCGTGTATATCATATGTGAAATTGAAAGATTAATATGTAGCTTACGTGGTTGTTCCAATTCACAAGCGCAGAATATATCAGCTAGACTGATTGTGCTCCCTATCAAGAATGGTGTATCTTTCAGCCACACATTCTCAATAAGATCGATGCAATTGTTCATACGACTTTCAAATTCAGCCACCTTTTCCGGCTTTGGCGGTTTACCTCGCATAAACGGATTAAGAAACTATATTAAAAAGAAATATGTATATGCTTAAATATTCTCTCTGCGTGTAGAATACATTTTAGGGCGCGTTCCACTTAACGCTCGCAAACGCTCTTGGAATTATTTCATCCTTATTGTTTATCGCATATTAAAACAAGAATAAATAATGTTCGCGAATGTTGTACAAGCGTTAAGTGAAACGCGCCTTCAGACACGCAAGAAAACATTTCACCTTCGTTAAAAAATAAGTTGCGCAATGAAGTCTCGTGTTGAGATGCTGCCATTCGAGATACTCGTCAACTTTCGCCTGCTTTTTCGAATCGGATGGATACCAGTGATCGTCCACCTTAAATTCTCGGCTCAGGTATCGCACAATCCCTACACTAAAACAATCAAAGGTTAAAACGATTAAATAAAAGTATTGTATCCATGTTATTCTGTAAGAAAGAGTATATGATACCTTTCGGCAAGTTTGAAGCCATCGTGATCTATAACGGGGACTTTCTTGAACCGATTGATCTCTTCAAATTCCGGAGTGTATTGTTCGAGATCCTTCAGATTTACGATCTTCTTCTCGAAAGGTATATTGCACGTTTTGAGAAATATGTATAATGCTCTCGACGGTTGCGAGAGTAGATCATAATATAATTTCAGAGTCATGATTTAAAAAAAAAAATTCTAGAAAGGAATAAAAATGAAAAAGAATAAAGTAAACTTAGATATAATATCTCAAGCGTTACTTTCGTATCTCACTCTAGTTCTGATATATAAGAAACGCGTGCTTTGTAATTCGCGGAATTGAAAGGTTTAAGTCAAATTTCTCGCCATGATCATTTTTATATAAGATAATCCATGTTGAATAAATTCTAAATTTATCTCCCAATAATAGTAGGCAGGATTTTTTTAAGTTCAACACAGTTTATGTTTATTTCTACCAGTGTAAATTAACTTTGTGACCTCAGTTTAATTTACTCTTTCATTCAAAAAAATGTTTTGCTGATGTAGGTAGATTTCTAGGTGTCACATAGAAAATTTATCGTTATTTTTTATATCTGCTAAAATGTTGTTTGTCACATACAGAATTTATAGCAGTAATATTTTAGCAATTTTTCTAGAAAATTTAAATCTCATTGTCAATTATACAGTTAAATTTTATAACAAGTATGATTGGTCTTAATATGAATAGGCAACACAGAAAAATTTTCTTTTTAAATTTCATAAACAATAAAGAAATAAATATAATTCAGATATAAATACAATTCAGATATAAATATAATTCAGATATAAATTCTGTCTTTGTTATTTAGTTTCATTAAGTGCCAAACATATGCTATATCACAATTTTTGCTAATTACTTATCTATCTTAGTTAATTTTTTGCAGCCAGAAAATTATGGCGCTGTACTTGCAAGACCACTTTTATCACTTTTATCTTTTTCTATTTCTAAAAATAAAAAGTAAATAAAAAAAAGATAAAAAGTTAAGCTAATACAGATAACAGTTAAAGTTAATTTAATATAGATTAACTAATTAAAATTAATCTAATGTAGATTAACTTTAATCTCAATAATTTATTTTTTATCTTTTCATTCTTAAAAAAACTAAAAAAAAGATGAAAATAAATTAAAACGAGATTAAAGGTAATATCTACCAATTGATAAGATCTAATATTGTTGATTTTTTCGGTATCAATTTTTTCCATCAATTTTTAATGTACAATATGCAATTAAATTATCTTTTCCATAGAACACAGCTTATATTTCCTTTTAATGTTAAACATAAGTTCACGTTAATTTCTAAACGACGTCTCAAGTTATTCTAGTCAAGTTTGAATCGATTTGCGCAAGTGAGATTTCTTGATAATAATATTAGAACGACCTTTGACCCAATGTGGAAAACGACAGTATTTTATATAAGTCTACTTCAGCTGCTACAAACTTACGATCGATGCGGATGCAACAGGTCTTGGCAGTGGTAATCTCGCGAGACAAACAACGATCCTGCAAAAAAAAACAAGCAATAGATAATTATGACGAATAATATATTCTCAACAAGTCGGAAATTGCGAAGGTCGTAGGTGCAAAAATGGCGGCATTCAAATTTTCGAATCGGTTTCAGAAACGATTATCAATATAACATCGTAGTCTCCATCAGTCTCTAGTCACAAGAGACATCCGACATGAATTGACAAGATCTACGCGAGCAATGAGTTTTTATTCAATTTAACTCGCGATTTCTCTCGAGGACGCCGGAGTAGTTGATTTTCGACTCGGCGCCGCGACAGTACACAGCCAGTTGCGAATCAAGTGAGATAAGCTGTACGTGGGCCGACTACCGCTCCACTCGCGATTAATTGCCGCCTAATGCACGTAATGTGATCACTTGTTTAACGCACACGTACGAGGAAATCTCGCTAGCTCGGTGCTCGAGCCGGGATTGCCGGGAATGACTGCTGATGACGGAGCAGAATATAATCGGTCTCTTAAATTTGTTCTCTCTGGCGCGAGAGAGGGGATCCCGATAATACTTGACGATTACTTACGTTTACGCAATCGACGTCGAGGGGCTCGACACTACCAGATGTTCTTGAATGCTTGATATCGCTCTACGTAGTCGGTGCACGTCGACGAGGAACGAGACCTGTTTACCAAAATATATACATTCCGTTGTACACATACAATACATGCAATAGGTACACACACGTTTGATTAATCATATATGCATGAAGTTGTGCACACTCGACTACTCGAGCTACCGCAACGACGGATAGGTGGAGGCACCAAGCTGCGCGAGACGCCAGTTGAAAAATGGCGGACTGCGAGAAGGAGGAGGCGCACAATCTCGTAAGCTATTTACCTTTACTTAACGTTTATCTAATCGTCCTAGACGTTTAATCCCTAGTCGTCAGATAGCGAAGTTCTTGCGTCGCTTTAAATTATTTAACATCCACTCTTCATTTCGTCGGTTCGCAGCGAGCGTTTTTGAGGTTATGCCGTTTGACATTTCCCCGATAGTAGGCCCCGTGTAGATAACGCGAACACCCTGTCACGAAGCGAATCGATAACATTCCTCTAAATTCTCCGCTTGTAGCAAATGGAGTTCGAGTGGGTGCTCCACGAGGAAGTACACTCCTCGCTGTCGCAGCTCCGGAACATCTTGATGGTACGTATACAAATTAATTCTGTGTATTCCTGTGATTTAATTCCGCCACCATTTAATTCCGTTCGTCGGAAACCGACGTAGCCCACGCATTAATCTTGCGTGTCTATTTTAAGGAATGTGCTCAACGCTTCCCATTGGCTCTCTTCGGTAACGATCAGCACAATAAAACCGACAGATTTGTGTTCGCGGCTCCACATGATCAAGTGAAGTGCGTTGCCGTTCTCACAGGCGATAGTATCACAAATGCGGTAAAGTCTCTCTTTAGTGCACTCTCAAAATCGTGTCGATTATCGGTAAATTTATAATCGCTGAACTCTGTTGAGTTATTGAGATTTTTCTCTCTTGTAGGAAGTGAATTTTAAGGTGCAGCGGCAACAGAATATTAACATGAGGACGAGTATTCAAAGTGAACATCCGTGGAAGTTGCAACAAATTCAAGACGCCGCCAATCATTTGCAGCAAGGCATTGCTCATATAGATAATGTTGACAGGCATTATCTTTTTAAAACGTCAGACGAAGTCATGCATGTATTAGGTAATATCTTGGGCTGCCTTCAGAGGAGCAGGACCAGTTTGATTGTCCCTAGAAAGAAGACAATTGATGATCTCATCAAGAGTCGAAATATGGTATGTGAGATTTATCTCGTTCTGTCACAGACATTTTGGCATTATTGTTAGTGACACATGAAATACTATAAAACTTTTATCGTTCACAGAAATCTCTCAATCCAAACCTTCCAGAGAATTTGGCCATTAGCTTTTACATTCAAAGCTACAAGCTGGTTTTAGCTGTTTATCAGTTAGAAAATGCTCATGGCAGTGTTAAGTATGAAACCCAGCAAGCGGAGTGCAGTGTGCCGTGGTTGAACGACGCTCTTGTATTGCTTACCATTGCTCTACAACTTTGTCAACGATTAAAAGACAAGGTTTGTTATAGTTTAATTAAATATGTTTTATTTAACTCGATAAACTGTCTAACATAATAAACTTTTCAGATATGCGTTTTTTCCCAATATAAAGATTTTACGGTAGGATCTCGTGTTCCTTCTGCGATGGGCTGGTAACCTAACACCAAGTTTTCGTATAAAACTCGATATAGTATGATGGTACACATGCAAGTGAGAAAGATTTGGCCTCAACTGGTAACATTTGCTCTGGCCTTTGTTTTTACATATGTTAATTGTTGTCCTTTCATCGTATTTCTCATTGCACTAGAATGTTGTAATTTTAAACGTTTCTAAACGTGATTATAGTGTGCGCCTAGTATAATAATGTATATTGTTAAACCACTGAGATACCCGACTCACGTGGAAATATGAGTCATCAATAGATAATAATGAATCACTATATTATTATAGGCCAGAAATGGAAGACAGCATTTTGCCAATTACTGGTGTGCCTATCACCATGTTATACTGTGTTCTTCCCATTTCTGTAGTAGTTTTTCATGATGTAAATCTAACTTTGGCATATAACATCTAAAAATTTGTCATTTTACCTACGAATTGATAGAAAGGTATTCAATACATCTACTGTGATTCTAGAAATCTATGCTGTAATCCTCTCCTTACTGGATTAGAACATACTTTTGTGTGTTAATTTTTATTTTCTTTATTTTATTTTTTGTTGTAGGTGTTTGCGTGTATATATTTACACGCATTGTGCGCATAATCATCATATAGCATAAGTTTCAACTTAAATTTATAAAACTGAGTTATTCGGGAAATAACGTTGTTTGTTGATATCTTAAGCTTTCACATTTATTTTAATTCTATCATAATATTTAATGAAATTAATCGCAAGAATCAAATGTCAGTAATTCATTATCGTTATCATATCAATATGATAAGTCAGCAATAAGTCATGGGAATGTGAACATTAAAATGAAGTTTAAATTTAAAAAAAAAGAATGACTTTTAGTTGCCGGACAACCTAACATTTGTACATCATTTGTTTCTTTAAATTTTTCAAAAAATTTTGAGATATAAAAAATTTAGATGCAATAATTTGGTATCTTTTTGCTAATAAAAAGATGTGGTTAATATGACTATTGTGTGTATAGTTATGGAAAATGCCATTTTATTTCAAATATTATTTAATGATAATAAGTAGACAAATACCATGTGCCTCTTGATTCCGAATTCCGGATGAAATACCAATACTTTACATGATGGTACAATTTTTGTAATCAGTATTTTGATTACTAAGATTGTTATAACAAGGATATAAATAGTATATATACACGTATTTGAAAAAGAGTATTACCAAAGAAAATATCGCCCTAGGTTAACAGTAGGGAAAGGATTAAGGATTAATTAATTAAAAAAAAGTGCTTAAATATAATAAGTAGATAGAAATTCTTTTAGTAAATTAAAGATGTGTAGGAAAAAATAAATCTTTATATGTATTTTTTTTATGGTTCTGTGAAATTGTTCAAATTACATTTCAAAGAATTACGGATATAACAAATGCAGTCACTTCAACAGATTTAACGGAAAAGTTTTTATGTAGTTTTCATTGTTGAAAGAAGAATGTTAAATTTTCACTCAAGAATTACATGTTAAGAAATACTAGCAAAAAAATCTTGCCCAAGTCATTATTGTATAGTATTTCCACAAGATTTATACATATATGTTTCTAGATATATATAAAAATGTAATGTTTATTATTTTAATAATTTATATGCTTATTTTAATTATTTTATATGCTTGTCTGTATTGTAATCTAATTCAAGACGTCAGAAACTTGTAATACTTTAATTATTAAATTTATATCCAAGATATTGTTACGCACGGTATGGACAGTTGGGTTTGCGAACAGCTGACTTGGAGAAAATTTTATTAATGTAACTTGTAACACAAAATCGTGACTGAACAGAATAACGGTTGACAACGAACGATCGTCAATAAAATATTGATTTTCTCCAAGTCAGCTGTTTGCAAGCCCAATCATCCATACCGGACGTAACAATATTGTTTATTATTACATACTTGTATATTATAAATATGAACCAAAAAAACACATACATTTTAAATTTGCTTGGAAGTTTAAGTATATTGTACTTATGTAATTTATGTGTTTAATTTATTTATTAATTAGACAATAAATGTATGAATTAAATCATTGTCAATTTTCATATTTATCGTTATCACAACCTAGTTTTTTTATTAAACTTATAATCCTGTTTTTTTTGCCAAGTTTCAATAATTATTAGCTTAAAAATCAATTGTTTAAATGGCAAAGATTAAATTTCTTGCTTTTTTGTAAAGTATCTTAAGAGGATCCTAAGTACCGATCGCATTACAGAATAAATTCATTTTTAATTGGTTTGACATCACGAAATCCTTTTGTAGAATAAAAATACGCATAAAAAAAAATTTGGATAGGATAGATCTTACGAGAAAATCAAAAGAAAGGAAGAAGCCATGCCCACGATTTAGATTTTAGCGGCTGCGCCGGCGCCGGTGGGCGGGGCTTCACACGCTGCTCGTCGCTACGCATAGCAGTCAACGCAGTGCCGGCCGGTAACGGTCGGTCAGGCAGGACGGCGGAAGCAGGCGACAGGACTGGGCAGGACGGTAGTCGCGGCGCGTCGCGACGCATTTCAGCTCGCATCTTCGTCGTCCCGTACGAGTTTTTGACGCGTGTTTCGAGAGTGTCGTGGCGTGTCGAGAGTGAAGTGAATCGTCGGGCGTTCGTGCCAACATCCGTCGTGTCGAATACGATGCATGGTGCGAAGACTGCGAAGTCGTGTCGCGTTCAATCGTGTTTCGCATCTTCTCCGTTGCCTCGTATCCCGAATTTCAGACGCGTGTGAGTACCAGGAGATACTCAAGAGTGCCGAAAACGAAGGGTCGCGCGTTCGTGCCAAGTGTGAATCAAGAGGAGGAGGAGGATCGTCGTGAAGAGGATTTTTCGAATGTTTGAGAGCTGCGGCCGAGACGGAGCTGGACGGAGCGACCAGCAGCGAACGGTGAGTTAGTTCATTTGTATCTACCGTTTACTCGCTCCCATATGTCAGTATTCGCGTCTCGTCATGATTGCGCATGTATAATTCGCGACAAGATGACTCGATGAATCGCGCGAAAGCTGTTAGGATAAAAGAAATTTGAAGCTTACATACGCACGCTTGGCGCTCTTTTCGTCAGGTGTGCCAACAGTCGCGGGTGACGTGCTTTCCGAGGTCGACCTGTATATTGGCATCGTAGTGTATGTCCACGTTGTAGAGATGGCGTATGGCGTCTTAAAAAAATCGTATATCAACTAAATTTACTAAATCGTGAGCACTCTCGGGCTTTTTCTTCTTTCTTTCGATTTAATCGTTAAATTTACTATTCTATCCAAGTTTTTTTTGGTGCGTACTTTTATTCTACAAAAGGATTTTGTGATCTGCCAAATTGAAAATTAATTTATTCTGTAATTCTGTAATGCTATCAGTTAGGATCAGCTCTAATGAAATATCAGTTACCTATAGTTCGGTAAAATATCATCAGTATATACGAGGAAATGAATTATTTAAATTATATAGATGTACTGAAAGCAATAATATATTTTATTTGTCATATAATGAATATTAATGTTGTAATGTGTACGAAGCTGTATCATGTAAGGATTTCAGGTAAATCTTCGAATGTAACAGCCATACGGCTCGTTGGTCTAGGGGTATGATTCTCGCTTCGGGTGCGAGAGGTCCCGGGTTCAAATCCCGGACGAGCCCGTGGTTTATATTTTTTTTTTGCTTTGTCATCAATATATTCTGCTTTTTAATTTATATGCTGATATCATTACACGTATATCGCACAAAATTCGTGTATATATAAATAAAAATATTTTACCTTTAACTGTACTTTAATGAAGTGCACCAATTGTAGTTTATATCTTTCAGTTTTTAAGAACTTTTAGTTTTGCATTATCAAATAATAGTGACAATGCAACAATAGACTTTTATTTAATTCTGTATGAAAAAAATTACAAATCCATACGTGTTTGCAAGCCGTATTTAGTGAAACAAACTTGAAAATTAGAAAGGAACGTGCAATACGTGTGTTCCACGTGGCGTTTGTATGCTTGCGAGTTGCGAGCGTTAAGTGAAATGCACACGATAAGCTACAATTGATTCCAACTGACAGCGTGATATCTGATAGCAACATGTCGCTTGGATGGAATCCTTCGAAGAAACACAGCGAACGCGAGAGGTAAAGAAACAGTAAATCAGTAACAGAAAAATAAAATTAATCTACATCTTTTAAATATCAAGTAACATAATGTTTCTTTCTCCTGCAAGAGCATTATGACTTGTGCATTACCTAACCTATAAAACTGATTCGAATACATTTACGATACGAAATGTCGGAAATGAATTTACGATACGTAATGTCGGAAATGAATTTACGAATCGAGTCTCACATTACGAGAATCTTGTACAGAAAGATACTTGAAATAAACACTTTGTTTCTGAAGTAAATATTTGGCATGTTTTATTTAAGTCTTTATGATCACAAAATTTTCTAACATTGTTTTTTGCAGATGGATATGTATCTATCCAATATACATAAATAACAAGAGAAGCTTGGCAGGCGGACGAAAGCTAGCGAAGAATAAGTGCGTGGAGAATCCAACACATCAGGAAATACGGGACGTTCTATTGCAGGCAGGTCTCAATGTAGGCGTCGAGAATAAGCTGCATCCGAAGGAACGAAGCAAAGAACCTGTGTTCCGCGGTCGTATTCGAGTGCAGCTGAAAAACGACGACGGCACGCCATACCGGCCTGAGTTCCCCACCAGAGACTCCTTGCTCGAGTACGTCGGTACCTCAATTTCGAAGCTGAAGACTCGTCAAGGTAAACAGAGTTCGAGTGAGCAAGCATCACAGCCATCTGCGTCGACTTCGAAGAAAGGGAAAGGCAAGGGAAGAAGGTAAAGAAGATTCAGAATCGTTATGAGTGAATATAATGTTATATATCTCTTTTATACTATACACAATATTTGTATATATATGCTCATATTAGATTTAATACTATTCACATAATATATAAAATAGAAAATTAAAATAATATTGGAAATGAAATAGAAATATGTTACCATTTACCTCTTTATCATAAACTTCTTTATCATACTCTCCTCAACTTTAATCAAACTCTTACAAAATAAGGTATATATGGATCAAGATGGAACCAAAAGTCATGCATCATTCCGAAAAAATTAAAGTAATTATAATATATTTTATCTTTCAAAATTTTAATAAAAATCTTATAGAGCAATATAAAAATAAAAGATCTTTATATTGCGTGTATATATATATTTTTAATTGTTTCGAAATAGAATGGTTGAAATAAGTCAATGATTAGATTAACACAGTTTATTAGGAAGAAAATTTAATAATCACATTGCTGTTGTATAAATATGACATAATAAAAATTAATTTAAGTTTACATTTTGGTTAGTTTAAATATATACAATATGTTTAATTTATTTTGCTTATGATTTATTGATTTCATTTTTCTCGATTTCATTTTTCTCGATTTCATTTTTTTTCTCTTTAGGAATATTGTTTCTAGCTTTACCTTCAGATTTTTCTGTTTCATCTTTTGAATAAACAGAACTTTTATCAGCAGTTAAAGCTCCACTTTTCTGTTCAGTATTTACATTATTCTCGCAGAAAGAGTGTGGATTACTTGCAGAAGTCAGTGGATCTGTACTATGTGCATAGGGCGATACAGATTGAAGAACGTAGCCACTAGTTATAGGATGGAGCACGTTCATCAAAGGATTATAATAAGAAGCGTATTGATATGGGAAATTCTGATATTCTATTGGTGGATAAAATGGAATTTGTGCGTGTGTGATGTATGGTCCTGGTTGGATTTGTGATGGATCAGTTAAACCAAGAACATTTTGCTCAGTAGGTCTATCCTGAAAAAGATAAATTTTAATTCACAATTTTTTTTCTTGTTACAAAAGTCAATTGAATGCTCAGTCAGTTATGTATAATTTCATATAACAATTTCAGCAAATAATTATTTGTATCAATGAAAAGAATGTTACTTGATGTTATTATCATACAGAATGTTGCAATTTTTTTTTTATTTTAATGACAATTCATGACTTCATTATTTATTTTAAAAAAGTTACAAAATTTACGCAAAAATTTGTTATTATGTAAAATTTACGAATTATGAAACAGACTTATATTAAGCGAAACTTACTGCATTATTTCTGGCGGTTGGAGGGTTGGAAGTAATGGGACCTCTATTATTTTCGCATGGGTGACCAATAATGCCTTTATCTGATCTGTCTGAACTATCTGGGAACTAATAGGATTTAATTACAGTGTTAGTACGTTTTTTTTTAAATTTGATATCTATTTGATATCTATTAGTGTATAATTAATTAAACTTTTATAATTTTATTTGAAATTTGAACGCATAAGCGTTCATATAAAACTTTTACTTAGACTAGAATAAATAGAATGTATGAATCGTCAAGTTTTATTATATCGACTGTAAATTATCTTGTTAAATGTTACTTACGTTACTATTTCTGACGATACCGCGACGATGATACACAGGACGATGATATACAGGATGATGATACACAGGATGATGATACATAGGATGATGGTGGTACATACGAGGATGTAATATATTATGAAAAACGTTTGCTGGAAATGTGACCGCTCTAATTAAACTGTTGTGGAGAGGCGATCTATGTGGATGTAGTAATGAACCCAACAGACCCGGATTGTACAACTCGCTTGAATAGGTGATAGCCGGATTCATCCTTAAGGTTGAAGGATCCATCTCTGCATCGTGCATGGTCGGACTCGCGTACAGTGGTGCGGATTCTGATACCATATACAACGGAGAGTCGCATGTATTCCAAGAAACGGGACTGGTTAACGGTGCACCGTGAAATCCGTCTTCGGGGTTACTTTCTTCAACGCCCGAAAACGAATTTGCCGCAGAATCGGCGCTATCATGAGCTGCATTGAATGCCCTGACAAAATGAGAGTGACCAGCTGCTGGTCCTCCATTGATAAAATACTGTGCCACTTTCTCGGCATCTCCTACAAGGCAATTCGACAGTCTTTATTTCAGGTATCCCGGCGTTAAACGCCTGAAAGATACCTTGGTTCTCGCGTTTCTCAGGTAATTTTTAAACACTCTTTGGAATTTTAGAATCTTCGAATAGATATCAGAGTTTTTATGAAATAAAGTTATATCTCTTGATGTCAATAATTGAATAAAACTGTATGGAACTACTTTTAGAGAAAAAGTTTTCGAATGTCTCATGACAATATAGGTAGTTTTTTAAAAATATTCAAATATAGAATGAATATGAAGGCACGTTTTCCCGAAAATACTTTTAAAAAATTTAAGTCAATAGAAAATTAAAATGTTTTATACAACTTTATCTTACCCGGTTTGAGACGACGCCTGTATTTTAAAATAGAACGTACATTTCGCTCCTCGTCAGTCAGATCCTCGGAAAGCATATTCATTTCGATAGCTTGAATTTCTCTTTGTATGTTTTGTACGCATTCCTCACCCGAAACTGTGGCATTGTTAAGTTAAAACATGAAAAATATGAGATCATTTTTTTACAATTGCTTTACATTTCGTTTACATGGAAGATGTATTTGTAAATATATGGTAATACCTTTGTCACTGTCGTCAGCAAAATTGCATTCACAGTGGCCGTCCTCAAATACCGTGGAAGCGTTACATTGTACACACAGCAAATTGCAAGTTTCGGCATCGTTTGCATCCAATAAAATGCTATGAATTGTCGCTGCAAACATACGTTTCTGATTACAAAATTAGATAAATTACTAGTGATATATAAATTATCAGTAATAACAGATATGCGTCCGTAATTTTTTGGAGCATATATAACATTAAAAGAAAGCAATTAAATACTATACACTAAAAATTTAAAATTATTTCCAAGAATACATTTTTCTTTATATCTGAAATGATCTTTAATATAAAAAAGAAATTTCTTGAATTGTATAAGTAACCAAATAAAAATTTCACGTTTGTCTAACCGAATAATTGAATTCTTATATAAAACAATCTATGTTTTGCTCATTTTACCGAATTTTTGCGTTAGCAAAAGAATTAATTGTCAACAATAAATAATATTATTATTAAAATGCAATTGAGTAGTGTTAATTGAAAAGACTTTTATACGAACCAGCACAGTACAGAATATGAATTAATAACAAAAATCGATGTCGGATGATCATATTGGCTAATGGAATAACGAAAGTTGAGTTAAAAACTTTAAGTCACATACAAATCGCGCGCGATCCCACACTGTACTGCTACAACAGCAATTGTACTTTGATTTATAATAGGTTTACGATTGCACAATTCACGAATGTGTGCTGATAATTCCTCAAATTGCTTTCCCTGACATCTTTAATATTGCAATTTCGCATTTTAATTACCGAGTGCACTCAGTTGCATAACGTCACATTGGCGACGTATCAAATGTCACAATCTGATATTTTTGACAAAGGTATTCAGAGAACAATTGCGAAAATGTAATTGATTTCGCTACACTTCAAAATTTTCTTTTCATCTTGGCTTCAGAAATATCAGCTTATTTCGAGGAACGGAGTTATATCCGCGAAAATTCATAGAATTATGTGTAAATTGATCAGAAATCATGAATTAAAATATTTATACAATTACAAAATAATTTTATAATTAACAATATTATTGTATTACAATGATCTCACATTTTTCATGTTTTAACAATATTATTTTATTATATGTTTTAACAATATTATAATATTTAAAATTTATTTGAGCATTGTCGCAGTAAATGTCTTTCTTTTTTTTATTTGTTTATTAAATAAATAATTATGCAAAAAAATGAATGAAATTATGACATTATTTTTCATTGTAAAACTAATGTATTATAAGATAATATATTATTTTTATAATAAATTCTAACATGATAATAATTTTATTTAACTTGGCAGAGTTAATAATTTATTTAATAAAAATGTAAAAAAATAAAAAAGAAAATTTTACTGTGATTAAACTTTTAAAAGTTTAGATTAATATTTAATGTAAAATAAAAGAAAAAAAAACCTTCACCGTGACAATGCTCTCACGCATTGCCGTGACCAGGATTCGAACCTGGGTTACTACGGCCACAACGTAGGGTCCTAACCACTAGACGATCACGGCTACTGAAGGTCGTGTAAGCGAGTTGCATTTTTAACATATTAAAGATGCCGTGTTGTGTATACCAACTCTTGTAAACATACTTTTTCTATATAAAATTATTAAATAAACAAATTACGTTCTTTTTTTTTTCAGATAGTCGGATGATTCAGGTAATT
The DNA here is from genome assembly GCA_003595255.1 of Solenopsis fugax. NCBI lineage: Eukaryota > Metazoa > Arthropoda > Insecta > Hymenoptera > Formicidae > Solenopsis > Solenopsis fugax. The sequence goes on along the minus strand of QKQZ01022128.1, from coordinate 7,676 downwards.
GGATCAGAGCATTGAAATCGCACATACAATAAAAATTTATTGGAAATTTTATTTGAAATTTTATTGGACATTTTGTTAGGAAATTTAACGGAAATTGTTCGCATAAATTTTTTTTTCATACTGCAATTACGAAGCAAAATGAAAGATCACACAATATTTTATCATGATATTGCGCGAATATCGCATCGATTATTGTGTATTTCATCGAGAGAGTTTTATTTCATTTTGTAAATTTTAAAATAAGATTGATATTTTTTTGTACCTCTCTTGTTGTAGAAAGATATTAAATTATAGCAGAAAAAGATCTAAGTGTTTCTGAGTGGCCGAGAGTTATTAATTATGATTGTGATTTTATTTTGAAGCGCCTCTATGTCCGTAAAATGTGAAAATTGAACTACGTAGCCAATGCTTTATAGGTAATATTTATGATTTGTGGTTCTCTTCCAGAAGTTAGGTAGAGACAGACAAAGATGAACAATCAATCTGTCACATCTTTGTCTATCTAATGCACTTCACTTCTTGATTATTTGCACATCACATTAAGACAGAAATGAGAGCAAATTGATTTTAGAAAAATATAAAAATACTATCAATTAATCAATTAATTAATCAGTAACTAGTTGAAAAGTTAAAAGTTAAATAATAAATTTATAAAGTTAATAATTTTTAATTTAGCATTGTTAATTTTAAATAATATAATTTTTAACTACTTTTTTTTAAAACACAAACTTTATTTATAACCTTTTTTTAAATTAAAAATTTATATAAAAGAAAAATATTTCTATATAGAAAACAATATATCTTTGTTATTTTATATAAATTTAATTTACAAATAAAATGAAAATTTGTTTGATGATATAATTGTTTTGAGTAATTAACTTTAAAAAATTATGAATATTTAAATCTAATATGCGTAATATTTTTCAAAATTGACTTTTAATTTATTTAATCTTAACGTAACTTTTAATTGAGTTAATTTTTGGTTCATGTAACTTTTAATGTTAATTTTATAAGCTTTTAATTTTAACTTAATTTAATTTAAAAAATTAAGTGAAGTTTCGGACCGTTTTCTAGCATCGTGAACACGATTTTACAAAAATTCCTCGTTAGTGAAAAGATCCTAGCTCACTCTTCCCACATTTCGCGCGCTTTGCTAGGGAAATATGGGGCGGTAGCTATTCCCCCAATTCCTCACATCGCCGTTGCCGGTGCTGCCCGCTGCCGTTCATGTTCGGTTTTGCTTCGCGCTAGTCGGACGCTCCGCTTTTCCCGCGTGTATATATACCGAGTTCGAATTGTGCGCGAATACGCTGGCGAAAGTGCCGAGTGTTGTATCAAACGAATGTCGTGATACGTAACAATGTCGCACGATGGTAATGATCGTGCTAGCTCACGAAGTTCGGCATCGTACTCGTCGCGTGAAGATCTCGCGTTCGCGCGCGCGTACTCGCTCGAATATATAGGATGCGTCAAGATCGCGAAAATGTCGTATTGTACGCGACTGGTTGTCGTGCGATCACATTAGAGAAAAGATTCTCGTACGGGAGCGAGTTTGCCTTTGTCTGTTACATTTACGCGCGCATTCATTCAAACGGCTCTCGCCGCTGTCTCGGCTGACGCGCGCGTATCGGAGTCACTTTTCCTTGCGCCGCCATATTTGTTGTTATTTGCGTCAGGTTCGGCACGTCACTTTTCCGCGTAGGTCAAGTGTAAATTGTGCGTAAATACGATGCCGAAGGCATGAATGTAACAACAGATCGGTCGTCTTAGCACGTGAATCGCAGCGTTATACATAGGAACAATCTCATTCGTTTGATATTCCTATTATATGTGCACCGTTCCTACCTGTTGCTTCGCGACAAGTTCAACTCTCGAGCGTGTTTTGCGTTTTACTCGTGTGTGATATGTATTATCCGCCTAATGTCTGGTGTGCCGAATAAAGTTGTTAACATTGCTCTGCGACTCGAGGTGATCTGCAGAATTTCAGCAGAAAAACGGCGTTCGTGGAGTAACTGTGTAAATATTTCATTACTTGACACCCATACAGCACAGCATTGCAGAAACATTGCAAAATATTGCTGTATTTTTTAAGGTGTTTTATCGTGTTAAAAATTAAAAGAATGTAATAAATGTATATTATAATAATATTTTATTAATCTCACATGTTTCTCAATTAAATAAAATGTTAGCTCAATAAATAATATTCTGTATTTATGAATAATTATATTTATTATAATTTCAGAATTAACTGGAAAGGGACTACAGTAACAGTAGAGTAGCATCAACAGCAGCACTATTGCCAGCAATAGTAGCAGCAATAACCACTGAATGAATTAACTGAGCAATCTGTTTATCTGTATACTTAACTAGAGTTGGTACGTAATTCATTATCTCATTGTTACTTTATTTCATAATGATTGTAGTTTCTATCTATAATGGTTATAGTAACATTATGTTTTTACAATAACGATAACAAATTCTGCTGTTACTTTTTTATCATTACTTTTTTTCTCTCATCTTTATACTCATTCCATAAATTCGTACATCACTTCAATGTGCAAATACACAGTATATTTTCTAAATATAAAAAAATATTTTGTACTTATATTTTAGACTTAGCATTCTTGTATTATAGTTATTATCGATACTGAAAGTCCATCATATATGTATAATGTTACATGAATTACAGATTATCAGTATTGGTAATGAATATTAGAATACATTTTTAATATCGATATTAATGTGTTTGAAAACAATATCCAAAAATTGATAAAAATTGCTCGTTTGTAAATTACAATCCAAATTTCTACAAAGATATGAATGTACAAAAAGTAAAAATATTAAAGAATTACAAGAAATATTAAATAAATTTAATATATATAAAAATGATTTTCTATAATATATAATTTGAAATTTTAAGTTTCAATATTAATTATAACATTTTTAATTGATTATTAAATAATTTTAAAATCTTTTGGTATTACAAAGAAGTAACGAAAATGATAACGAGTTATTTTACAAAAGATAACTATAACGGTAACGCGTTACTATTTTAAAGTAACATTCTCAACAGAATTACAAATTTTGATTTATTAATTATTGACGATTAGTAAACTCGTTACTAATTTTATCGACCATTGATAATTATACTGGCATTTTATTTATATTTATCGATATCAAAAAACTTTCCAATTGCCGGTATTTTACAAACAATAAGAATCATAATTCTCAAAAATTGCGAAAATGTACATAATAGTAGAAAAATACGAACGAATTAGAAGAGGGCAAAATTCTCAATTTAAACTTTGAGCATTGCTTTTTGAAACGTTTTATTGTATAAATTTATTATTATTTATATTAAGAATAATATGATTATTGTATCAATACACACATTCATATATTCATGAGTATTCAAATACGATGTACACATTTCATGTATGTTTGTCCTTAATTAAGGCAACTTTGCATTTATGTTGTTGAATATACACTAATCGCACTCAGACTTGTATTGATCTAGTTACAGTATTTTCAAATAAGTACTTCAAACAAGTTTTTTAGTCATCTTTACGTAATTGACAGTTTTGTGACAGTTGTAATAGCTCTGTAATTTTTATATAGATAATTTTAATCTACTAATTTTAATGTATAGTTAAAATGTCCTATTTTGACATTAGATTATTTTTCAATTACTAATTATTATTTCAATCTTTATAATTTTTATATATTTTTTTTTTCATGATATTCTATATTTTATTTCATAATTATTACAATTTTTATATATATCTATAATGCATTCGATATACAAATCTAGTTATCAGTGTATATTATATTATGTAAATTACATCATAGCTTTCAAACAGAGCCAGAATTGCATAGTGCATCGAGGCATGAATAATTTGAATGCCATGAGTTCTATTGCTTTAATATGGGCTATATGGAAAGTGTCAAATTTTGAAAATCTCGTTAAGATAGATTGGTTCCATCAATGTGCATTCGTATTCGGCTTAAAGTTAATATCTTTGAAAATCTCATTAATTGTACATACGAGTATATTTGAGCACTACAAATTCCATTATTCCAATATGAGCTGCGTTAAAAGAGCTAAATATTAGAAATCTTATTAGAACAGGCAGATTCCATTAATCGATACTGTCGAATCATTCGGTTTAATTAACTGCTATTTTCGGTTTAAACGGAGAAATTTCTGGAAATCACTAAAAGTGGTTCAACTATTCTAGCACCAACTATGTCGACGCCAGAAGTGATCGTCTTAATGCTACATCGTGCGGATACGCTCCTGAATCGTCATGTCGTAATATCACAGAGCACTGGCGAACCACTTGTTTCCTCATGCTCTCCCGATCATGAGAGTCTCCGGGAGAGCCTATCCCAACCAAGCTGATACGGAGAATCTGGCGTCGTCTTATATTCATACTTATTCTCTCTTTCTATCCTGTTGCCGCTGGAGTGTGGCGTTCTAGGATCGTGATTGGAGAGACTCAAGGATACGCATCGTAAAAGGATCTGTACAGCGACTCCCAAAGGAACCATGAACGTTACTAGCGTAATTCTATGACACTGCGAGTTCGGATCAATCGATCGCGCATCCCGAAGAGAATCTGTGACGCAACCCGGGAAGCAGAAAGGAATCTATATTATATAGAGTGTTCCGGAGTCACCAGAAGCTCCTGTTAATTTTCCAAGACATTTTCCTTCAATATTTATCGTTCAGATTTTTTAAATACTGTATACCTTTATACCTAAGCTCCTTATTAAATTTCTATTAAATCCGCATTAAGATTTGCTGGAGAACTTATGACTCCCTCATTTCTCGGATCTTTTCTCAAAGCTTCGAAGTTTTTCTCTCTAATCATTAATTATTCGAAGACTGTACATTTATGACACTTTGACATTTTTGCCGGAGAAAAATTGATTCGAAATGAATCTGAGCGAAGCGAAGCGAAAGCGATATCCGGTGATTTCGGAACACTCTATATAATCCAGTTTCTTCTCCTTCGTTCTGGACGTTTATCAGGCAGAGACGGCTTTCGATTCGACGGATTCTCTCCTTTTCTTCGCTTTTTCCGTTACTCACACCACAAATTGCAACGGAAAAATTATCGAGAAATTCGTTATCCTCTTTCTTGCTCGAGACGTACGCAATCGATTGTGTACAGAACAGGAAATCAAACAAAAACATTCAAGAGCGAGTCTGTCTTACATTATAGTGTTTATTATAATGTTTAAATTACATTATAATGTTTATTATAATGCAATATAATGTACATTTATAGTACGCGTGTCAAAGCATCAAACTTTTCCCCTTACATAATGATTTTGAGTAAAACTAGTTAATTAGTAAAAAGACTTAAACAAACTCTCCTTTTCTTCGCTTTTTCCGTCACTCGCACCACAAATTCAACGGAAACGTTATCGAGAAGTGATAAATATCAATCGCGATGCAAAGACGCGAGTTGGGACATTGTCTTCTGTATCGCTTTATGTTTCTCCTTTTGCCACACTTTACTCAAAGCCTTTAAGCAATTTGTCAATTTGTTTCACACACTCGGACGAGTGTTTGTGATCAATATCATAGACCTGAAAGGGAAAGTAAACGCAATTAAATACCAAGTGTATTAAAGTCGTAGCTTTTATAGAAAAAAAATTACTTTTTCGTACCTTTCTGGTGAAGTTTTTTTTCAACCTCCTATCGATGAATATCATTTTTTCACTTTTTCGTAAATTATCGAATACTTTCCGTCGCAATGGTCCAAATTTTTTTTGGAATTTTTGTTTGGTATTACCCGCGCGCGCACGCGCGCATTTCGCCTCCAAACTTTCTAGCTTTGCGTGGATCTTCCTCGCGTTATCGCCCAGCTGATCCACTTTATCATTAAACTTTTTAATTTTTATATATGCTTTCTTGTAATTCTTTCTCATTTTTGCTGTCATTTCTTCAATGAGCTAAACATACAATGAACGATTTAACGAGAAAAGATTTTTTAATGCTAATTAGCATATATCTCTTTTAAAGAAATACACTGAGAAAAAATATGTTAAAAAAGAAAAATATTTAATTCTATAGATCCAACTAAATATTAAGTTGATTCAACAATTATTTAGTTGCACAAGAAAAAATATGTACCCAGAGAAAAATTAATTTAAATTGATGAAATTATTTCTGTAACTTGTTTTTTTTCAAGTTGAACTGAAAATACCTTTACGGACAATAAAAATTTATTTGATTTTAAGAAATGACATTATTAGCCTTTTTAAAAGTAAATAAATTATTTGTTCAAATTATTTGTTAAATTTAAACAAATAATTATTTAATTCAAAGAAAGTACTGACAGAAATGTAAAAAATAATTTAGTTATTCTTGTTTTAAAAATATATTTCTTTCATTTAAAAAAGATTTGCACAACCAAACTGTTTCTTTAACTATAGTAAAAGAAACAATAAAAAAGTTTCTTCAAAAAAACTTTTTTTTAACCATATAGCAATGCACGAATTTCTTTGAGTCAAACAAATATTTTTTAACTCAAAGAAACCTTTCTCTGAGTGTAGCTCATTTATCAACCATTCAACCAACCATTCAAATTTTTCAATTAAGAATCAATTAGACCTCAATATTTAGTTGAACGTATCAGACTAAATATTTTATATAGTTTTCAACAAATCTTTTTTTCTCTCTGTGCATCAAATTACTTTTTCAATTCCCGCGTTAACCGCATTTCGAAGTATGGGTGACGTCTCCTCAACTCGCGTTCTGATCAATGTGTCGATTTTGACATCGATTTTATCATCATTATAATCCATTATAAACGTATCCTCGTTTATAATGCTATCTTGTACCCTTGCCAGAACCTCCGAATTCCAATGTAGAACGCGATCTCGCTCCTTCAGAAGAAGCTCCCACGTCTGTGGCATTTTTCCCATTGTTTTCCAAAACATTTTGTCTTATGTAAACTACACTGAGAAAAATGATCTGATTATATTAACAAACCTTGTATGATTGAGATTCTGGTGAAACAAAACAGAATTTCTGGTTATTATGATAAGAATGTTTGATAGATTTTTTTTACTAATGCAATGTGCTTCCGTTCTAAGAAGGTCTTATTTCCGTTATATTACCTCTGTTTTTGATGATTATAAGTTTTTATAAGTCTTTAAATCTTTTGTAAAGATTTTTGCAGCCGAAATAGTTTGATTTGTGTAACTTAACCTAACTCTCTCTTATACGAGTATCTTTATACTTGTTGAGAGAGAACTAAAATATTAGCGATGCAAATGGAAAAATTTATTTGACGTTTGCCCCACCACCACTTAAATACCACGTTCTTTTGACCGTCGTGTATTTTTGTATACATATTTACAAAAACACAACAAATTCAAACGTGACCTGTCAACAAACCTGAAATACCGTGGTAGCGATATTTATTTAAACAAATACACTTCTCAATTCTCTATTCTCAATTATTCTACAAAGATTACATTTTGTTCACAACAATGCGCAAATCTGGGAAATTTATTTCTTCGTAATCACACATTTACAAGAATCACCGTACTGTTTCGCGCGTATTAAATTCCAAATAACATTCGAGCGTTTCATTTTTTATTTTTATTTTTTTAAGCAATCATCTCACCTCGTTTTATCGCGACGCCTCGTACGATGG
>QKQZ01022122.1:0-70884 GCA_003595255.1 Solenopsis fugax | reverse complement strand
AGAGAGAGAGAGAGAGAGAGAGAGAGAGAGAGAGAATGGTTTGCTGCTCGACCGCCTGTCCGCCGGCGCCTCTCCCAGCGTTGTTTCTCCAAAATTTAACCCCCTTTCGCCCCGTTGCTCCTACATCCCCCGGGCCACGCCTACGTGCCTATCTCTGGCTGTGCAAAATTCGTATACGTTCGGACGACGATTCGTCGCCGCGGCTCTTCGTTGTTGGTAAGCTCGTCGAAACAGAGAGAGAGAGAGAGAGAGAGAGAGAGAGAAAGAGGATGGGAGGGAGACGGGGAATGAGAGAGAGAGAGAGAGAGAGAAAGAACACCGACTACAAAAACAGCGCGAATCGTCGCTGGCAAATTTACCGTGCGTGTTTTATAGGCGCTATTTGCACACACAGCGGGACGCGGGAGGATTACAGTGCGAGGGTGGAAAAATGGGCGACGGGGTGACGGCAGTCACAGCGAAAACACGGGGACCAGCCGCTTGCGCGCCCGTTATCGTATAATCTACGTGTATACGTAGATGTGCCGCGTACATAAACGGCCGATGAGACAGAGCGATCGCATCAACTCACGAGACGCGAATCAGTATCGAATCTGTTTTCATTTCTTCTTTTTTTCTTTTTTTTTCTTTTATTTTATTCTTCGATATATTTCGCGTGAAAATCGCGTGGAATTTTTAATCAACTTGCGCGGAACGAAGATCGAGTCCGAAGAGATCGCCGAAAAAAATTGAATTCGTTCATTGATTGCGAATTGACGTGCGCGCTAACGTACCGGAGTACTTGCCGCGCGAATAAGCCCGCCGCTCGATTCGCGCAACGCTGTAAAGCCCATCTGAAATTGAAAGGATTTCCGCGCTACGGAGCCGCGCTTCGTCGCATGCACGGAATTCGTAACACGCGGGAGAGCCCGTGTTTGTACACGATCTCGGCGCTGGCGCCGAGAAAATTACGAATTCGGACATTACGTTGGCGCAACCCAAACTGTGGCGATATTCTCCGGAATGTAGATTTGATGCTATTTTAAGTAATCCGGGGAAATGGGTTTGACGCGGCTCTTCCGCTCGTTCCAACATTTTTGTCCGAATGATTAGACGCGTGGAGGAAAATAACACAGTGATGCTGTTCTCATAATAAAACCTTTATGGTGCCTTTTCGGAGAAAGTTTTGACCATGTTCTAGTTTGCAATGACGACTTTATACAGTAACGTGCATACACATACACATAGAATGCAAATGCTCACCTTATGATGAGCTGGTGTACTCTGGACCATTGACCTCGCGACCTCAAAATCCTGAGCGTACCTATAAGCGACGGTTTGTGCGACGGAAAGATCTCCATCGCTTTGAAATAGTACCGGAGCGAGGGCAACCATTTGCCTGAAAGAGACAGAGCAAGTTTGCCGCGAGTGTAAATTTAGGGTTGCGATCATGCGAATTGCTTGGTAACGGGCAACTCTGACGAGATTGTTCTACTTTCGCCGACAAGTAGTGCTTCCCCTACTCGGGATTTGAAGGTCTTCCTCCTGCTACTCTCAGCTTATTTCATTTAGCAACTCACCGTTCTTGTACAACCAGTAAGCATACTCGGCGAGAGCGTCTGGGTTTCGTGGCTGAAGGTGAATTACGTGCCTCAGGAGCTCGCCTGTTGCAGGACCGCTAGCAATTCTCGCTAGGACTCTAAATGCCGGCGCGTATGCAGGATCCAGTAGCACGCATTTTCTTAGCATCTCGATGCACTGTTCAGTTCGATTTGTTCTTCTAAAAGCAAAATATTACGAATGTCAAGTATTTTATAACGTTTACGACGCGTTCAAACGTTGCCATTTAAAAATGACATTTAATACCGACGACTTTCAATATACCTATAAATTCTTATATATACTGAGAGAAATGTTTTGTAAAATCAACCAAAGTTTGGTTGATTAGTGATCAAATGAATTTTATAGTGATAGTTACTAAATATATAGTTGTTTTGACCAAACAATTTGTAGTCTTAACCAAATAATTATTTTCATACAGCAAATTACAAAAAGATTTTGATTTTTTTGTTAAATGTAACAAAGTTTTTGGTACCAGTAACTATAAAATTCATTTGATCACTATACTACCAAATGATTTCTCTCAGTGTATCTAACCAATTTAATTCTGTTACAATAGATGTATTGCAATTGTTGTAATTGATTAATTGTTTTCTGTACAGAATACAACAAATGATATTCTATTTAAACAGCGTGCATCACAATTTCTATTATTAGCGTATTATAGATACATAAACGGTAATCAGAAGATTTCAATAAAACATAATAAGCGTAAAGTTACGTAATATAATTGGAAGATTGTCATTTATTATTCTTAACTAGTAACGAGCAATTCGATTCTAATTAGCGTCAATTATAAATTCCATACATGTCGTTCGAATAATATTATTTAATCACTCAATGCCGAGACCGTACGTCGGATACGTGTTTCACTAATCTCGTGGATATTTATTTCTTGCTCGGGCTGCTTTATTGTTCGATGAAAATGCTACATATTTCAAAGTAGGCTGATAGGCCGGTAAAGGTTCAAAACGTGGAAAAGACCAACGGACAAGGTACCGCGGTAAATTTGGCATTCCCGTACAAATTGAACAGCAATTTCGCGAACGCTTCCAGTTGAATTATAGTCGTGCGCTTTCATGTAATCGACTTTACGCCCGACAAAAGACTCGGTAATTGTCAGAGAATGGCGAAGCCAATAATGCCGATCGACAATGCCGTTTTTACTGTTTACGCCCATAGCTTTAGCGACGTTTTTTTATCAATATTGCTATATCGACATTTTCATCATCTAAAGTATTAATCGATGAAAAAGTATTTATGTAGCTGCACATCCGTCTATACATAGGATATATCTTAGATTAATTCAAAATATTAAAAAAAACTTAGTTTTATAAATTTATTTTATTTGTACTATACTTTATGCCAATATATCTGCTAATCTCTGACGGTTCAACTTCTGATCGCGAGAAATGTTTTATGTGTCACATAAAATGCAAACGTTATGGAAATAAAAAATAAAACTTTTGCAAAAATAGATGCCTGCGCAATGAGAATATAATTTTAATATGCATAAAATGTATGCTCATATTTGTATTAGTCTTTTGTGTTTAATTTTTTCAGTTTTTTTTTCTTCTAATTGGTATTCATGCCGGATCGTCAGAGGAAAAATAATTGGAAATTATTGTTTTGTATATCACATTAACGATATTTGAGAAACAAAAATAAAGAAATAATGAAACTCTAAATATTTTCAAGAGTAACAGCAAGTTTTTATATATTTTTCTGCATTAATAACATGAATAACATGAATACTGCATTCGTAATAACAACGCGCATCTCTGTAATTAAAACGGAAACAGAAACAAAGGCCTCACGGTCTACGCGTACATACAGTAACCCTATCTCAAAGAGAGTCACCTTATTACAGTGCATATCGTATGCGCACCGATTTCTCATGTGTAACACGTGTTTGTATGTACCATATTCCACATATTTGAACTATTGTACATATAATTCATTCATTGTACAAATATGTTAATGTATGCGTCATATAAAATCAATTATATAACACACAAATATGTTACGTAATACCAAAATTATACTAAAACGAACCAAACTAAAACGTATTGTTATTTCTCATTAATAACAAATTACACTAATATACTACGTTTATATAAGATTGGCGTAGAAACTATTGTATTAAATAGTTGACAATTATGACTAATTATTAAGTTAAATTAAATATTGAATTAAATGAAATACTATAGAGCATGAGTTAAGTGTCTCCCAAAAATCTGTTTTTTGTTTATACTATATAAAACATTTTTAAAATAAAAGGAAAAAAATTCTGAAACACGAAAACAATTTTTATTTTTACGATTTCTATTGTTTCCGTTGCAAAGGTAAAAATGAAAGATATTATAAATAGAATATATATAAATGTATATCAAAGCAAATGAGAAACCAAAAACTTTTAATTAGTCATTGTTTAAATGTTTCATCGAATATGTGCAGATTTCAAATAAAATTCTTCAACAGAAAGAAGAAGAGAAATAAATGAGATTGCTTGTTTTCACGATTTACGCACAATGAATGGAAAATTGTTGTATGCACGCATCGGTTGGCCGCGTGTGTCCCATTTCTGTCCTTAATTAAATTTTAATTTATCAAGTAGGAAGACGTTAATTAAACTTTAATTTTAACCATGCCACCGGAATTACAGCCCATGCTAAATTTACCGTCGGAAACGCGGCTCGCGCTGGATCGATAACCCGTTGATATAACGGCGGACTAGGAGATGGGGAGATACTTTTATTACGTAGGAGCGTATTGGTTCCTAATAATTAATAGATGACAATACAATTCAATTAATTATATTGGTAGCTAAACCAATTGATTAATTATATTAGTAATCGATAATTTATAACGTTATATGATGCATCTTCCTCGGAGAGAAGGTGTTTAATCATTCACTGACCTGTACAATCGTCCGAGGTTATAATGAGCATTTACGTGACCAGGTTGAGCATTAATAGCTGCTAGAAAGTGGTATTCAGCTTGATCATCTATCGTGAGGGTTCCAAGGTTATTATGTGCACTGGCGTAACCTGGCCAAAGCCTGGAATAAAACAAAATTAATCTTTTATAATATTTGATTTTTTATTAATTATATTTTTACATTATGTTATTAATTTTCGTATAGTATCATGTAATTCGAAAAAAAATTAATTATCTGTACTTTTTCAAAATAATTTTATTTCAAAAGTCTAACAATTACATTCTCAATTTACTTGCTTCATTAAATCATATGTAACGATTATAATATAATTATAATTATAATTATTATTTCATGATTTTTATAATATGAAAATTTTGTCCGGCTGCCATAAAGCCTAGTGTGAAATTATTTAAATGAATCATAGATCGCGAACAATTGAAGAATCAAGAGAAAAGAATGGTAGAAGAGAAGTCGGTTCCAAAAAAAAAACAGATTGTGAAAGAAAACAAAAGGATAAATTGAACAGACCACGCGACGGAGGCTCTACAAGCGAGATAATGGATCGGAATTACCCCTGGCCGAATCCATTAGCCTTTGATGGCGTTCGTCATTCTAACGGAATAGTATTTCCGGCTACGAAACGTCACCGAATGCATTTTTAAAACGTTTGCTAGAAATACTATCCGACGGATTATTAGTCAGCATTCTCGTTTAATAAATACAATCACATATTAGAGACATCGTTTAATAGGTACACTAATAGATAGATACACTTAAGATTTGATAGAGATCTGATTAATTTGTAAAATAAATAATATTATGATAAATTTAAATGAAGTTATTTTTAGCTCTTTCAATTATCTGAAATTGGATAAAAAATTAAAACATTAAAACTCTGCAGAGAAGTACCGTAGCTCATTTAAATATAATTCTTGCTCTCAGATTCGTTTCCAATATTTGTCGTTAGAACATATAGCTTCCCTTTTGAAATATTCTCATATATAAACATATGTCGCGATCGAATAGTACTCTTGTAAGTTACTCTAACAGTGAGACATTAAATAAAATTGGTTGAATCGGTTGGAGAAAACTAGAAATTGGATGTATTACATATTGCGCGACTTTGGCTCAACGTCAAGATGTAGCTGTATCGGAAAATATTAGAAGAGGAAGATATCTACCAAGCAGGATCCACGGTTGGATGTTTCGTAGCGGTATAACGGCCCGGCAGGGGTTACTTCCGAGAGCTCAGTAAGGGACCGTCAAGGGCGAAGAAAAATACGGAGATAGGATTCGTGTAAGAGTTACACAGCGGAATGAGAAAAGCGGATAAAGTCCAAGAGAAAATCCAACGCCAGTCCGATAACACGAAGAAAAAAGACAACCCAGTCAATGTGTTACACATATATATTCTTGGCGGAAGTATATTTTTATACGTGCACTTGGATAACGACGATGTAATTGTTCCTGACAAAACAATGCTTCAAAGAATTTTTTTAAAGATACGTTTAACAAGAAATTGCGTTAAACATCATTTTACCACTTTTCGAAATTCCTCCATCGAAATGCAACGTCGACGCTCACGATGAAATGGAAATTTTTCGTCGCGAACTACGACGCGATCTTGGTTATAGGTAGTTATCAAATTCTTCGGAATTCCTTTCGCCATCTTAAGATGCAGACACGCCTTGTACCTTGGCTTCTCTGCCTCCGGGAAAGAGGATTGCGTAGAAGGTATGCGTTGCTTCCGTCGAGGATAAGTCACAATCCGTGAAAATACTAAGAGTGTGTCTGGGGAGTGAGAATACAAGGCAATGGAGGAGACGACGAGAAAGTCTATCCGAGTAGTAGGGAGCTTGCGTGCCTTTCTCCGAGAAAATTCGGTCGAGGATCGCGATGGATTCAGAAGTTGCTAGAACTCGGCGTGGCTTGGGGAAAAGCATTGTCCTGTCGAATACGACGAGAATTCTTTCGTGAAGAATTGACGGAAGTTGCCGTTTAGCCAAAGTGAACAACCCATGAGAAGCGTCGGTGCGTGAAGTCTAACTTGTTTGAAAGACGGTTTAATAGGATCAATTAGGGAATGAAAAGAGCGAAGTATCCGTGACGAAGAAATCGTGCCCGAAGAGATGATCTGCATGTCCTTCGAGCGCAAGTCCCGAATGATCGCCGTTGCGAAGGACCGCAGTCATTATTCTATCGCGAAACTCCTGTTCACGCTCGATAACTTTCTTTTAAATTTCAAATCTTGCAAAAATATCTCCATTTTCTCTCGACTTAATTCCCTATTTTCCAGTTGAAATATACCGTGTAGAATTTTTCTGTGTTTCTATGAATAATTCGATAACAATTCTTGCAAAATCAGCTAGAAAATTTACACATCTCCATTTACTTTATATCTATAATTACATATCAGTTTTATTATTTTAATTACGCTATCCGACACAAAGTTTAAAGTCGGATGAATTATTTTCATACATTTGTTATCCCTGGAAATAAGTTCGCAAATGAAATTGCTCTATCACGTCACCTTTTCAGCTATTTAAGCTCAAAAGTAATAAAAAATGCCATACATATATGAAATTTTCAAGTTCAATTTTTCAAAAAAAAATGTGACATAAAAGAAAATCGTTTTCAGCGACAAAACATCTATAAAAAAATCATCGGAATCTAATTCTGTGATCTAAAAAAAAAAGTTTAAATTTGTCGGACAGTATTATCGAGGAATATGAGAGAGAAAGAGAAATTATTATTTTATACTCTTTCCGGTCAATCTCTAACTAAAGTGAAATTCGAGATGCGTCGCACGTTTCCGCGGATAACTCGAGATCGAGTTAAGAGAAAATCAATCAGCTGTTTCGCAAACTTCGTTAAAAGTTTTCGCGTGTGTGCGCGGATGCGGGCGTACGCTGCCGGATGTGTTTCCTGAAAATCACGGTTTGAAGAAGGTCGAAGAGAACGTACTTCGTGTAGCGGGTTGCTTTGCGAATCTTTTTGTAGTGCATGTGATTAAATTGTCGCGTCTTTCATGCTTGACAGGTAAAGCGTTTGATAATCCCGGATTTTCATATTTCACAATCTACGTAGGCTATATCAGCTCGCTTCATTGCCCGATGCAACATGCTCACTACCATGTGCAAAACTACCTCGGGCTAGTCGCCTCCATAAAGCTGTACAAAGTTTTAATGAAGGCCATTTTGTCGAATGGCTTAGCTGCACAACAATTTTTCATTTGCACCGCAGCATACAAAAACGCACGTTACTGGCAATCCATTCGGAAGATATAATCAATACAAAACTTATAAAATAGAAATTTAATATAACCACGTCATTATTATGTCTACAAATGATTTGATATAAGTGACGAGATAAAAAATATGAAATAAATTATTAGTAAATATAAATATAAATAAAATTGCTATATATACAGTGATTATATAAAATGTTGCTCTTTATATTAAAGATTTGCGTTAAAAAAGATGGCCCTCTAAATATTTTATTAAATATTTTTGTGAACTTTTTTTCAAGAAGTTAATGCAAAATGAATATCTTCTCTACTAAATAACTTAAATAACGAATGCTTAACTTGATGCAACTTGAATAACAGATGTTTAGAGATATTAATTCCTAATTATTGATATAAAATAGAATCGTGAGATTAAAATGTTAAAATAAAATTAATTAATCGAAAAATAATTGGCCACCGAGGATTTCTTTTCTTCCTCCTAACTCGAGATTCTCTCATGCAATGCGCAGAATATGTGCTGTCGAAAACTAGTGTAAAAGATGGAACGCCGTACAGTGGTCTCCGGAGAGGGACGCAGAGAAACCTCGATATTTACACGTCAGGGGTTGCCACCCCCGTAAAGTACCCAGCGGGGTGCCGCGTGCCAGGAGTGTCTCTTTATTGGATAATAAATAACCTGTTTCATTTATAAGAAGGAGATAAAGTGCGGTAGACTATGTTCCCCAGATAGATCCTTCCTCGCCGACCGCCTTCCCATGCAGCATCATTTCCCGGAAGTTGAAATTGCCAAGTATACTGTACAGCGAGTACTGTCTAACATTTATTTAATACGTCTGACATGACGGAGTTCTTTTTGTTATCAAAACAGTATACGATAAAGGAGAAGAGATAAGTGTGTGAAATATAAGTATTTTCGTATATAAAAAAAGATGCATTGATACTATATTTTCTTGAATTTGCTGATTTCACAGGCTTAATTATTGCCCGATAGGGATAATTATAAAAATAGCATTTAATTGTAATCTTGCTGCAGAAAAATGAAACATTATTTATTCTAGGAAAATATATTTATTTCTATATTCTCTATATGGGGCATTTAAAACGTTACAAACGTTATTATTTCTGAAACTACGTGTCATAGCAAAAAATATTTCAGACAAAAGTGGTATTGTCTGAAGATTATTCTGTATATAAAAGTATTAAGGTATTATCAAGATAGTTTTTACGAGAAATTTTATATTTTATGTCGAAATGCTAGAATAAAGTATAAAATCTCGTAAACTATTGGTTTTTCGATAACTGTGCCTTAATACTTTTATATGCAAAATAATTAGAGGAATCATGTTGTTAAAAAATCATATAATTTTATTATAAAAAACAACGATGACTTTCATATGACTTTAAATGGATTTTTTTAACTTGATTTTACAATTTATTTCCCTTCAGACCATACAACTTTTATCTAAAAAAAATTTATGCTATGATGTATACTTTCAGAGATAATAGCTTTAAATACTCCACTCTGTATACAAGGGAATTATATTTAGAATTGAAAAAGTATTCCAATTTATACATTGATTCATGTAATTAGTTTCTTTTAAACCATAAATAAATAAACTGGAATGCGTATCAGAAGAGAAAAAAAACTACAATAAAAAAATTACAATAAAAGTAATGTTTAAAAACGTTAATTTAAAATGGTTTTACAACTTTAAAACGGCAGAAGCAAAACAAAAGAAAGAACGGTGATTTCAGGAATCGATGCCATAAACTAAATTTAGATTCGATTACCGTGTTCAACGAAGTTGTCGCATCGCAACTTGCCGTTGGTGTCTCCCGTAAAAGAAAACTCGTCCGTGGCTAACCTAAGATGGTTTAGTTCTTGCAAGATTTTGTCGTAATTTTCGATAGACTAGCTTTATGGTGGCAGAACATCGTAAAGTTTAGACAGTGACGATACTGGACATTTGAAAATTGAAAGAGTAAAAGAGATGGAGAAGTTGGTTAGAAATGTGCATACATATGTATATCAGATTTATTTGCCAATTTTGTTAAACAAAACTGCAAATAAAAATGCATTTTGTCTATTTTTTCGTTAAATAAAAATAAGTTAATATTATCAATTTTTTAAGATAACATTTATTTCCTTAACTTGAATGTTCTGCCACTATGTTATATGGTTCATGTTATTTAAAATAATTTTTTTTCATGAAAAAGAACTTATTATATTAATATAATTATTATAATTAGAAAAATAAATATTATAGTTAATTCTAAGCCGCAGCTAGGACATTGCTCTCTATAAATATCTCTTTGCGGATGTGAAACAGTGACGGAGCATTGCCTCGTCAAACCGCGAAGAATCGATGATCAAACTATAGGCTCGTATTGCTCGCACGTCGGAAACGTCGGTGGATAAATTGACCGCACAGCTTCTCTTTTCATAGCACCCTCTACACCGCGGATTCATTGTAAATGTGTACGTTCCACGTTTGTTCAATACGTTTCGATCGATCCAATAAATTGTGTCAAGTTTTGCACAAGCAAAATAATTGTACATATAATATATATGTGACAAAAAGTAATAAAAGTAATAATACGACTTGTTTGTCAATAACATTTTCCGTGATACTCTCTAATAATAATGAGGCAATAATATTCACAGTCAAGAGCATAGAAGAGACTTTTACAAGCCTTAAGATAATATTACTGCTTTGGCTAAATGTCACAAATACATACAAGCTTTAAAGCATTATTAAAATCGCAATACTTAGGATACAGCGAACGCTACTAAACAACTATGCGAAGTTTCTCGTATAGCTACAGTCTTACGTAACGCACAACCCCGTCTTATGCAAACTGAATTATGGTAGCTTTATTCCATTATTTTTGTACTGAGTGCAAGAGAGTTCTGCTTTACTCTTTGAACTAATAAGTATACTGTGCAATGAATATACACAATGAACTTTTTAATAACTCTGGTCTCTCTCATTTATGTTTTTAAAAAAAGTCAACGTTATGGAAGATCAGTATAAAATGATTAAATGTCAACGCAAAGGCTCTCATTTAGATAAAAAGGTAAACCGAGCGTAAAAAGCCATTCGTATTAATTGAATAGCTTTACATTGCGGATGCTTCTTGCAAAATGCATTCGCGGAGCAATACGCAGTAAATTATTGTTAGACTGTCGATATTATTCAGGCAAAGCACTGTCGTATAGCTGCGACTCGTTTCTGAATGTTTCCTTCTACGACCGATTGTCCCGAGAATTTTTATTACGGATCAGCGTATTCAAGGGATTTCCTTCGCACTTGATTTACTGCGAGATACAGAACCTGCACACACCGAGCGTGGTTTTATGCTCCGGGCTGAATAATAGTAAAAGCACGGCGTCGTAAAACTGCAATCAAATAATGCATTATCGTAAATATACGGCTGTATAATGTCCGTGTAAAATTCTGATGGTTTATATATCTCGTCCACGGCCAGTATCTACGATCCAGCAACAATGCATCACCTGAAAATGGCGCGTATCGCGATGCTGGTTTTGCCACAAATCATAAATAATGATATCGACTATAACCGAAAATTTTGAAACCCGATGTACTTTTAGATAGCCAAATTTCCACGATGCGCATTTGAATAAATTCTTTTTTTTTGTTTCTATTTTTACTGTTTGTTAAACGACAATTTTTTTTTAAATTAAAACGTGAGAATATTTAGAAGAATATATTTTTTTATTCACACGATTAATTTATGTATAAAAGTAGAATATATTTTTAATTAGACGCGCGCGCACACACATGCATTATTATTGAGACGAAAGATTAAAAGAGATTAAAAGATTAAAAAGTAATTGTTTTTTCATATACACCAAGATATATGCAAAACTGAACAATAAAATAGATCCTTTAATATAAAGAAAGTAAGAAAATTATCAAGAGAACGAAAAAGCGCGGATCGTTAAGAAAAAGTAACGCGACTATGTACCAAAATAATCGGAAAGAGAGAAGAGAGACGAATGAAAGAGAGCGAAGGAATGCGTTTTCACGATACGGTCTGCTTTTCCCGACGAATGAAAAGCAAACAGAAAAGTCGCGTCTTACCTCGATTCTATGACGTTCCATCGACCGAGTATGCTCGCCTCTTCTTTCTCGTTTCATTCCGCCTTCCTCTTTATCCTTCGCTCATAATTCTCAGGACACCTCGCGCCATTCTTTCCACAAATGCAATAAGCTCTACAGAGAGAGAGAGAGAAGGAAAGAAGAGCGTGGGAGCGAGAGGCCTTGAGGAGTGAACACCTCGGGAGAACTCTATGTTCTTCCGGTGACGCTCAATTATTACTCGTGCACGGACCGGGTCAATCTCAGGCTACTTTAAATTACTTACTCGACGCGATATTCCGGAGGGAGCAGAAACTTCGTCGTGACTCTCCTCGGGGAAATTTCGTACGACAGATCGAAAACTAATTCGTCGCGTGAGGATCAAAACTAAAGCGAAATGTTGCAGGCAATGAACGAGACGCGGTAAGATGGTAGAAACGCGGTAGATGCACGAGGAAGATCGAGCCACTTATCCTCGAGCGGAGTTTTATGGAATCGCACGTTAGGCGGTACTGCCGTAAAAATGTTGTTTCGAGTACGAGGTAAACGAGAGGAAAGGCGGTCTTTCGCCAATCTGCGACCCAGCGCCGTGTTATGCATCGACTGAAATAGCAAACGATGCGATGATTTGGCGCACAAAACAAGCCGAGGAAATTGCCAGTTAGTTCGAAGGTTCGATTTTTCAGAGCCAATACTAGTCGATCCACAGGACGCGATGTAGCGATGGTAACGAAAAGTGGCATAAAAGAGGAGCCAGAATGAAGAGAGAGAGAGAGAGAGAGAGAGAGAGAGAGAAAGAGAGAGAGGAAGAGAGAGAGAAAAAAAAAGAGGTGCGGCCTGCATAGAACGGCTAGAAAGTTCAGCGTAGAAAATGAGATCTACAAGTGAGCGAACTGGACGAGTGCGGGTGTACCGCCGAAATGCAATTTTCATCCGGCAGTCCACCCGCTTCTGCAACGCAACGGCTGCAGCTGCTGTCGCACCGACCAATTCTCTCCCTCTTCACTTCCCTCCTCATCTATCCCGAGTTTTTTTCCCGCACCACATCGCCATTCCCTCGATATGTTTACCAGACTGATTGCATTCGCGTAGACAAATAATCTGATATTACGATGAAACAATCCAAGCGCGATGTTGCGAAATGCCACGTAGCGCTCGCTCATGGTAACGTGTACCGAGAACGACGACCCGATTTATCGGTACACCGCAGACGATTGCCCGATGATGAATCGTATGACGCATCGCAAAAGTACACAACGCACAAATTTGAAACGAGAACGTGTTTATTTTTCCAACAGACGATTATTTTTTGCACCGCGATGACTCTTGTTGAGCATTTCTTGTGCTGGACGGGATAACGAAATTCACAAAATGCGCGTAGGGCAAAAACGCGCAGACAGAAGCATAGGAAGAGGCATGGAGAGATAGAAAAAGAGAGGGAGGGGAAAGCGAAATAAAAAAAAAAAAAAAACGAACGACTGGTTACCACTTCATCTCGAGCGCAGTCGAGCTACGGCTAATTAATGCACTTTTGTCGGTTTGCTACGACCTCGCTCGCGCTATGCACGAGAAACGTGATGGGGAAAAGGATGGTTGAGAAACAGAGAGAAAAGTCTGCATGTGGTAATAAGATTGTATTATGTCGACTACTCTTGTACGATATTCTGTCTGCTCTGTCATGCTGCACGCGAAGGAATATGTATTAAGCAGGCGAAAATAGATCATAATGGCAAAGAAATCGAAATAAAGACGAGATAATAAAATTGTACAATATAAATGTGATTATTTCGAAAGATTTCTGTGATAATATTCTATGGAAATTATGAAAGCCTAAGGTAGAAAACAAGCATTTGGCGGGTTGGTTAAAAAAAAATGCAAATCATGGATTTGCAATTATATTGTGCCGCCGAGTTTATGCATTAATTTATCTTCGTCTATATATCTACTATCCTAAAGATGAAAGAATTATTACAAAGTTACAGAAGGTACGAAGCCGAAAGTTGATTAAAATTCCTCAGTAATGCTGAAATTTATAAATAAATCTTCTTAATTACTTTTTCTCCCTTTTCATCGTGATATTCTCTATAAAAGTTATAAAACCGTACTGGACACAGGCGTGTCCGTATGTGTAGCGTATAACGTTCTTTTACAAAACAACATTCATATTCATGAATTCGTGTTTGATCTCCATTCATCCATAATTTTTATCAAAATTGATACGTAAGCACAAAATAAAATAAACGGCAGATTTGCTATAGAATTTCGATTGATAATTACAAACCTTTTTTTTAAAGCGATTATTCGCTATAGAGAATATCGACTGAAATAAAAGAAAAACATGAAATGACAGAATTTCAAATAGCTATGCATCAAATACATACTAGCAATATACAAGATGTAATAAAATTGATGCAAATAGTTGTTTATCAATTGTTAATGCGAAAAGTTGTTTTCAGAAATATATATAGATTTTTATTTAGCACATAGAAAAAAACAATAACTGTGAATTTATGTAATTCGTTATGTTAAAATCACCAGCAAACTTACAAGAAACATTAACCAACCCGGAAATTCAAAAAAATCTGGAACTTTGTGTACAAATAGAGGAGTTCATTCATAACACAAAAATATTTTTTGTTCGTGCCCAATTTCAATTTTAGGGGGTGAAAAATCCTTTAAAAAAAACCGATTTTTTTTGCAAAAGGGTGTTTCACCCTCTAAAACTGAAATTGGGCACGAACAAAAAATATTTTTGTGTTACGGATGAACTCCTCTATTTGTACACAAAGTTTTAGATTTTTTTGAATTTCCGTTGCCTAATGTTCCTGTTAGTGTCAATGCTCAAAGATCACTCTGCATAGTTCAGATTATTTTAGTAAATTACATTTGCCAATCTGAATACTTCTTTCGCGCATAACATTTACGTAAAAAATATCTCGCAATCTTGTAGCCTATTTTTGAAAATATTATTATTGACAGCGACAGCTTAATATACATATGTGTTACAGTTATTGGAAAAGGTTGCAATGTAAACTATATGCCCGACATGTTACATTCCAAATATTTTCATGTTTCAGATATTATGTATTTGTATACACAACAAAACTTCTAATCCTAAAAATACATATTTCCAATTTCTATTCTATTTTGAAAAAAACATACGACAGCTAACACATACTTTAACCGAATATACAATAAAATGCAACTCGGATTCGTCAGACTTGTATGATTAAATTATTTAATTGGAATTAGTATATTGCTGTAAATGGCGGTCGATACATTTATTTTTGTTAGTCGTTTAGAATCTGACAGCTTGAAGTAAATGTAATTATTTATAATACATCTTTATGAAAAGCACACTCACACATTGCAATGTTAATATAGCAGTTGAGTTAGCAGTTAAATAAGATTTATGATGTTTTATGAAACAATGGATTTTATTGCTTGAATTATATTGATTACGAAATCGATATAATGCCTTTCACTACCGTGTATTGTGTCCATTATTTATTATTATATGATTTAACGTAAATTTTTATATCTGTGCAATTCTCTCGGTTGTTTTATAGATGATTGTCACAGCAAAAATACTTGTCGGGAAAAAATAAATCGACGATAATGAGATGTAATCAATTTTGCAGTATAATATTTAAAGAACTATATAAAATGATTTATATAAAGTATAAAGCATTTATTAAAGGAAAACTTTAAAAATAAATGGACAATCTGATAAAATATTCTTCTTAATACAATTAGTAAAATTATTTATTAAAGTTTAAAACATAAAATACATTTATTACGTTACATATACATAAAATATGATTTTTTTCTGTTTTAAGTAATTGATATGTGATATTCTGTAATTTGATGCTTTCGAATGTGTAATTTCTTGATTATTATCACATCAAAGCATTTGAACGTTCATAAATATATTTATCGCGTTTCCACGTAGTAAATAAACATCACTTTTGTTCCAACATATATCTGGACATTTTATACTTGGCGTAAGAAAGAGAAACATACTTACCAGAGAGCCAACTGATAATGATGGACCGCAAGATTCGGTTGCGATGTGTCTTTAAGGAAGTTAGCAAAGTTGTAATGCATCTTGGCATTGTAGGGTAGAGACCGCAGTCCCGCTCTGAAACAAGGCGATTTGAGGTCAGACAAGACCATCCTCTCGACCTCGACATGACCCCTACCACCCTCGTCATCCCATATCTACGTTAGTTATGTTTTGCGACCCCATACATAGGCAATCGGCGTCTGCACCAAGTTCTTGGACATATATACCATTGGCATCATGCCAGTCTCCTTGTTTTAAGTCAGAACTAGGCACACTCGCCGTAAATGTTCACAACGTCTTCGCGTGACAAAATCATTTTTCCCGTAATTGCAAAACTCCGATGCGATTGCGTGCAATGTAGGAACGATTATTTATGTTTGCCACTAATGCGAGGACTTTATTCAAAGCAAGAAAGTTTCTCTTTTCGAACGATTAATAAAACATGTGGCACGTAAATTCGTTATCACGTACTTGATTAAAGTTTCTCTAGATGTCCAGTCGTTGTTCCGAAGAACCGTTCTGAAACATCCTAAAACGAGCAGAAGAACTACGCCTGTAGTGATCCAACTTCTCCGTCGTGGTGCAGCGGTCCAGCTCACCTGCATACCGTAGACGATCAAAATAATCCACCCGACACTGTAAAATTACATCAAACATTCATGCCGCTCGTTGCAATAATCATAGTAATATTATTGTAATGTGTAACACTTAACAAAATTACCTCGGTGTATATAAAACCCGTTCTGCCACAACAAAACCCACAGTGACGAAAAGATTGGACGCAGGTAGGAACGGCAGCACCAGGAACATCCAACCCAGAACAAGAGGCGGATGCCTTTGTTGCTAGAAAAGAAAGAAAAATATATGATGTATTACTTTAGACATTGATAAATATAGCGTTTAAATCCTTGTTACATCCAACGTTATAACTGCATCGAAATCTCTTCGAGCAAACAGTTATGTAAGTTTCGTCATCTTTACCGGATGAGTGTACTCGATTAAAGTTTATGTTATACTTAAGTAAGTTTATGTTGCTTTTGCGCAACTCGTATACTCGTAAAATTAAGTTCAAATGCACTCACAAGTTTTAAATGTGTAACGAGTAATGATTTAAAACGATATATATCGAATTCTGTCGCTTCTTGATAAATCCTAAAGATAATTTCAGAGTACGAAATAAATACTTTCGAGAAATTAGATATATATAAATAAAATAAAAAGATGAAACAAAATCGTGCATAATGTTTTAAAACAATATTTCAACCACCACATTTGCGAGGAAACGAAATGTTTTCACAATTGCAAAAGTATACAACTACTATGACTATAATAACAAGCAGTAGTTTTCAATATTTTATTTAGATATGAAGAAAAAATGATGAAAACTTTAATGACCTTATTGTTTTTCCTCTGTTTGATTTTTTTTCATCTAGTTCGCATTGTGAAAAATTAAATGATTAAAATATGAGTGAGTTAAATCATATAATTAATGAAAAAAAAAACATCTATCTTGAGATTTGAGAAACAGTGGTCCGAAACTTTAAAAGATTGAGTTGTTATTTATAAAATACTAATTCGAGCGAGAGTAGTAGCGACTAAAGCAATGCAGCATAAAAGTTGGTATGATAATTACTGTTTTATTTTAGTAAATGGTTTTTTTGTTTAATCTTTATTCAACAGTACTTTTCAATTATCCGTTTTATCGATCATCCCAATACAAAAATAATAAGATTTGAAATAGAAAATATCGTACCATTATGTCTCTCCAGATCAAACTAGTACATTATCCTCATTACATTACGAGAAATAAAATATACATTTGATACTCCATTAGATTTCACAACGATCGATACTATGGATGCTGAGAATACGAAGTTATTGCATAAATCGGAATATCAGAAACATGTCGCGCCTAAACTGCAGATTACCTCGGGAGAGAAGCATGTTTACGAGACAAATGGAATGCTTCATAAACCTACGGTATCACACGACACGCACGGATCGTTATCCCACGACGATGAAGAGAACACCGGACTGCGACATGCATCTTCACAGGCACATACATGGCATATGCACTTTCGTGTAACGGAAGATGGAGAGACAGGAAACGGTATATCAAAATGGAAACACATAAAATGGACAGACGCGGATTCATCTAAAGCTCGTGCATCTCATGCCTGTCACGCTGCAGAATCATATGAATTCAAGATACCGAACGAGAAAAAAAAATATGAGAAAAAGTTTATACTTCGAAAATTATTCGAACCTGAACCCGAACACAAAGAGGCAGGTATGAATGTATTCACGTGGAGTATTGAAGAGAAAATTCCAACAATGGATATTTATGACAAAATTGGTTACAATGGTCTAGATGATGGGAAAAGAATAGCAGTGCTTAATTTGCTGAATAATAGAATTGGAACATAAAAAGTATCAATACAAAAATAGAGAACATTTTGCTTCAAACGAAATAGATAGATGCTATTATCTTGATAACAAAAAACGACGAATTTAACGGATTTTCTACTTGAATTCTTTTATCGATTGTTTTATATCGAAAAAACACGGAAAAAATGTATATATAATCGCGATGAAGTTCTACACTGTACTCTCTATTTTATATTAGTCTGAACGACAGAAGTTGAAAAAAACCAATGAGAAACATGTTAGTAACGAAAATTTTCATGAGCATGTCTTCGCGGAAACTGTGAACACTGATATCGAGCATTATCACTCAAAGGATCAGAGTTGTTGCCTCCAACAATGCGATGTCATTCTCGAGTTTATCTGATGAAAAAGGGAGCAAGCATACAAATAACGTGCTCGCCTCGCCATCAGTCGATGATGGATTGGCTACAGTTAAAATGAAAATTGAGATTATGGCGTTCTAGGAAGGTCTCACTCTGTAATTATGATAATGATGCAACGTCAACGGAGATTGAGATGGGTTTCTGTGGAATTAAAAGTCATTCACTGATTTACCGTTAGCCCATTCATCGCTATCTCATGCGCACTCAAAAACGCATCCAGGAAATCAGAAAGTCCATCACGGTATTAGAGGATATCCTATGTTCAACTGCTACTTCAGCCAAAATCAAATATCCGATGAATGCAAAAACGCTGACAGAAAGAATAAAGCTGGGGATCCCACGGCGCGTAACTCGTCAAGGCTCGTCATAACTCGTCATGGCTCGGCGAGTCTAAACACGCTGTGGAAACGCGGTTTTAACTTGTTTTTTTTACCAATTTGAGAGCTGAACTTATAACAAGCCAAACTGTGACGAGCCATAGCGAGCCAAGCGCCGTGGAATCCCGATTTAAGAATTAAAATTCGATCTACACGGAGATTATAAAAACCAAAAAGAAAGCCATAAGTATGAAGAAAAGTCATCAATATTGTCTGTATATCCATAGAAGTGGTTAATGATCATAATGCTGACGTATTAATATCAAACTATCGTAAATTCAAAAAGAGCGGAATTAAAATTAATTATTAACAACGAAAGGAAGAGAGTTGATTAATGAGATATATTTAAAATATATTTAAAAATTTAATATATTTAAAATATATTTAAAAATTTGAATACGATTACATTGAATGAATTCTATGACACAGCCAGCATAACTATTATAACGTGTACTATAAGGATCATTATATAAAAAATTAATGTAAAGACGACGCGAAGGGAAAGACATGACAACCGCAATAAAATAATTTAAACGATCGAAAGGAAGATAACTACTTGCATGCTGCTGTGGACAGAAAAAACCAACTCTACGAAATACGAAATACATGTCAAGAGTTATGAAAGAGATAACGTCATTTAACTTATATATGGAACACGAATATATATATTAGCGATATAAAAGAAAGAGTTGGAAAGTTAATGCAAGCGTCGCGACGTCAGCACCGACGATGTCTTTCAGAAAAGTTTAGAACAAATTTCAAGATAAGGTAATGCGAGATTTAGTGACATAATTTCCATGCAAAATCACAAATAGAAACAGAAAAACTTTCGAAAAAAGAGGAAATTTTTGCGAGCTCAGCAAATTTTACTATTTATAACAATCTCAAAAACTAATGACAAAACAAAAAGATATAAAAGATGTCACTGTCTCATCTTGGTTATGATGTATGCATGGAAAACAAAAAATGTATCGAAAAGTGACTCGGCAAATGTTACAAATATAACTATGCAAAAGAAACGAGCAAACCAGCATTATCAAAGACAAACATCAAAGTGGCATAACAACAGCAACATTGTTATCTAATTCACATGCAGAACACGAATATAATATAATACAAATCTTCAGCGAAAATCAATAGAAATGACTTTCTTTAATAAAGTAAAAGACCGTATAGAAGAAAATAAAAATAACGTCGACAATAGCGACGAAGAAAGTTTACAAGTTGCCATCAACAAACAAATATCATAACATTCGCACATACAATGTCTCAAAATGGCATCGAAAACATAAATAAATTCATTAAAAATATAACATCGTCGTCCAATTTGTATCACAAATGGATAATAGAAGAGAGTGGGGTACATCGGACCAATGCAGTTTTGCTCTCTGTAAGGCACAAATGAAGTTTGATCATTGAACTGAAGGTATTATTGGAAAGATAATTAAATTTCCTTCATTTTTGCTGCAGACTATTTTGATGTATCTGTCACTTGTGTTGAATTATAGCGGAAAATTAGAAATACGCTGTTTCTGTTTCAATTTGGAACTAGTAGTTCTAAATCGGATTGCCTCCTGTTCCAAATCGGATCTCTCTATTTTTTTCGGTTTTTAAATAGAATTTTAGTTTTTTTTAATGTATTTTTTAAATATAGAATAATAAGTTCATTATCTTTATTTTCTCTGAAAAATATTAACGTTAGAATAAAATAGAAGTAAGTTTTGCGACATTAAATCTAACTGTGCTAAGCAATATGTTCCCAGACGTACACACGAGATGACAGAAAGCAATCACACTTGTAAGAAGATATTTTTCCTTTTATAAACGCGTATATACGTTGCACGCATAAGAGTAAGGATGACCCCATTCGACAAGAAGACGTATGTTTCCATTTCGACTAGCTGCCTGCGAAGAGATAGGTAATCGCCGGCAGCTAGTCGAGCGTGTAAGGTGACATTAAAAGCACAGATATGACCTCTTTGAGGAAAAGTGACCATCGACGTACAGACAGCGAACCTTAAAGAGATCGTTATGCCGATGGCTCAACGACCGTTACGGATGATCCAAAAGACACAGAGAACAGAAGTAGTTTACGAGATACGTGCTTATCGTTCGACATAAAGAATTGTGTATCATATTACTATGAAACTTCTTTTATGACTTTCGAGCCGAATACGACTTCATCATTGTCAGATGATAGCCGACAGATACAACATTTTTTTTATATTATGTCAGGCCCACGGCTAAACGTTTAACCGGATGACATTTAGCAGACGATAACTGATGATCATTTCGCTTTATGATCTCGTAAGGTGACCGAGCAACATCGGCGAATCTACGATAACGACCATTTAAAAAGAATAACTTTCTTTATGTCGATTCGTTAAAGTAAAGTAAAAGAATTCACAATTTCAGTAAATCTCTTATTAAAGCGTGACTTGACGCTGAAAAGACGGAATAATAAGCGAGTTTTCCGATAGTTGAAAGAACATTTCTGCGCTGCTCGCAATTCACATGTAAATATTCCGTTTGATTATAATACAATTTGACCGTAATCTATGATTATCAAATTTTACATACCTCGAAATCCGTGAAGGCTTTGTACGTGAGAACGAGACAACCGCCGAAAAATATACAAGTGGCCAGATTTCTGGTATCCGTAAAAGATGTAACCAGAGGAACAGACCCCATCTGCCAATCGTGCGAGAGTATAGCTGGGCACAGGAGCAACCAACAGTTCAGCGCTGCCAAGTAGCAAAAAGTCAACAATCTGAAATTAACAATAACAACAACTCTGATTAGAATATACATATAATGCAATTATACTTGTAAATTAATAATAAGTACATTCGAAGGTACAATTATTAGTAATATTCGTTTGAGTTTAATCTGGCTATTATTCTAGAGAAACGTCACACTCGTTTGACATTGATGAACAAGTTTGTCGCTCCAATGCCTTTTTTCGAAGAAAATTGGTTGTTCGATTGTCGCGACCAAGGCAAGTTCTCGCGGTGGGTATTGTCCTCTTGGCGTGAGATGAAGAGGTCGGTCAATGAGGCCTGGAGTGGTATCCTCCAGTTGCTGACATCGAGGTTCCATTTTCTCACTATCAGCATCTACCGATATAATCACCGATATAATGCCCTCCCCTAGTATCTCCACAGTAAGCGTCTGTGTACGATCTTCAACGAGGATATTCTCGGTGTATCGTCGCGCATCTCGGGACAGCTTACTCGGCAAGTCTATTGTCTCGCGAACAAGCTCACGCACACTTCGGGCCGCATAACGCGCCAGTAAATATTCACCCGCATCGTTGTGTGTTAATTCCGATGGCTCGTGAGTCCCTCTAATTGTCCCCGATGCCAGATGCGGCGACATCTAACATCAGCTTTATTCACCGGGTAGTCGAAAAGTGAATGAATAACAGAACGGGGCGCGAGGTGTAAGAGAATCTCAAGTTCGTTCTCTCAATAAATTATCCAGTTGATACAAAAGCGTAAACTTATCTGTGTGTAAAGATAAGAGAGACTTCACAAATTATGATGGATATTTATAACGGCGTGCGCTGTTACATCGCGATCGTTATATATCATCGCAGATTAAATAAATTTTCCCTGCCAACCATTTTTGATAACATATATTCCGCCAGTAATATGACTTTTTAATGTATTCTAATGAATCACTTTTTTTCCTAAATGGTACATCAAAACGTACTGAGAGGCATTGAAATTTAAATATAGAGAGACTTCCCCTAATTGCTCTCTTGGCGCAAGAAAAATCTACATTCTGTGCAGTGATTGTTCTAAATGTCCCGAGATTAACGACATTTATCCCTTTGTTATTTCGTGCTTGAGCACGTATATTGTACTGCTACTTGCTAATTAATATCCATCTCTCGGACAGTCGGAAAGTGAAAAACGTAATGTAACGCGGAAAAAAAGCGAAGACAATAATGTATCTCGGCTCTGTGCGGCCGTCCTTTTTCTGCATAATTTTTCTTGCCGCCGGCCATCTATATTTTCATTTCGCTGAAATGATTGATGAAAGCTTTTGCATCACGATTTCGCGAGACACGGGAATTGGGAGGTTCTGATGCAGGAATAAGGGGCGATCTGAAATGTCAAAATAATAATTTGTGGCATATGTCAAGCGCGACGCACGTACTGCCATATGAAAGACCAGGATTTCCCCAGAAAACGGTCGCATAGAGAGTGACATATTCCAGCACGTCCACTCTTTTTGGAAATCGCGGGTATTACAGAGATTGCTATAAATCTAGGAAGAGAGAGAGAGAGGGAGGATATTCTCAGATTTGTGGACTTTCATGGACTTCCATAGACTCGGAACAAACAAATATCCGCTTTTCAGAGCTAGACCTCTATCGTAGCTCGCCAGTTGGTAATAGATAAGCAGTAGTGTAATAATAGTCAGAGATAGATTCTCTATTTTCGTTTGGCAAACATAAGAGCAAAAAATGAATAAATATACAAAGAAGCGAGCATATAAAGGAGCGAAAGGATAAGTAAAAGAAATTTATTTCTCATATATTTGGTAGATCTCTTAACTTGTAAATTATTTAATCTCTTTACTTTTTAGTTGTAAATTTAACATTTGTTATCTTCCACATTATTTCTTGTTTATTAAATGAAAAGCATATTAAACTGTAAATTTTTCTATTTAACGCAGAAAAATTAATCAATTGGTTCAATTAAGACCATTTCATTAAGATGGTTCGCGCCAGACATCGTTTCTTGTTGGTCTTACGATCGTTTGTCAAGCCAACGAACTTCAGAAAAAGCTTTCCTTTGAAGCCGTCATTCGCGTAGAAACGCGATGTCATTAGCTTTTAATCGGAGCGTTCCATCAATTTACCCTCTCTTTCATTCAGCCGTCCCCTTTTTCCTCCATACCTTCGTGATATGCGGATATCGATTCTGTCGATACTCATAAGCGGTAAACTTTTCCATTCGTATTTTTACGTTAAAGTATTGTCGGCTTCCAAACTACGCGCATTGCGTCAATCATAGCGAACACGAGATCCCGCATACGAAGAGGAGAGAAATCAAAGCTCGGATTACTGTAAAAATTATTCATGAGTCACATCAGTAATATTAGATGTACTTGTCATCCTTTATTAACATTCGCTTGAAATGTGTCCGAACGGTGGATGACAATTTTCAAAGCGCTTCAGAACGATCAATCATGGTTGAGAAATTCATGAAACCAGGTGCAAAGTGGAAACTTTAATCGACGCTCGCGTGATAAGTTCTTCGCACCATCGTCCGTTCGTTTCGTCATCGCCGGCACGTAAGAACTTTGATCTCCCGTACATGCTTTTGAATTCAGATGAAAGCAATTTCCCTCGATTACCAGGCCGAGGTGCAAGATAGGCTACGATCGATTCGCACGTGTTCCTAAGCATTCACTTGGCGATTTCGAAGCGAGATTTATTGCATGCATAATCACGCAGCTTCTAAGCACGCAAACTGGCATCATTTTTCTATGTCAAATTTTTCAGATAGTCACCCCATTTGCATAAATGCAATTTCCAAGCGCGAAGTCATGCATCATGTAATTAAAAACACGTGCAAAGCAGTAACAATTTGTTACTAATGTTTTTCACACTATATCAATTGAAACGTAAAACACTTAGACTGAAATGCAAATACACACTTTAGTTTAAGAGTAAAACTAGATATATCCTCCGATAAAACACTTTGCTAATGAACATTTGTTATGCACTTTCTTTTATCGTACAAGTCTTTCTAATACCGACCTCTTGGGACGTAGACTAAATTTAGACGCTTCAGTGGTATAATAAATTATCAATCTTCTCGCGAGACAGCGCATTTTGTTTCGAGACAGCTCGTATTGCGTGAATAATCGCGACGGTCGCTGTGAATCGTTATAACCGAGAGGAATAAATTGCGCGTCTCTGAGTTATGTTACATCGTTCCCATCATAAATTATCTTTTGTGTGATCAATAATTTTTCGTTGCATCTTTTTCCTCTTTTTTTTTGTAAAAAGCGTGACACTGAATAATCTAATTTTCGGATTATCTCGTTATTCTCGTCAAAGGGTCTCTAAAAAGTAGAGGCGATCGACGCTGTTGCGTACGAAGCGATTGACCGGGAAACGATGCGATATCGTGAGAAGAGTGACGGTGCGGGAAGAGGTCTCTGTAATAGAGGTTTATTGGCAATTAATCTTGCGAGCCGGATGTGGCCGCTTCGTCGGGCACGATACACTTCCGTCTCAGCGAGCGACCGGTAAACCGAGGAGAGATGTATTGCGCCGTCCCACACGGAATCAAACGTACGTCCTCCTCTCCGTCCTTCCTCCCGTCGATGCCGAACCTCCGGTGTGTACGCGCCGTGCGTCTTTGTCAACCGCGCCGGAAGTGTATTGTTCCCCGAGTACCTCCGGCATTCGCAAGGTGCCCATCAACCTGATCGAGTGGGCTAACATACGTAAGTGGCGTTATCTTTTCGGAATTCACGTTGCGTAGTGTCTAATGTGTTAAACTTGATTGAAGTGTGTCTCTTTTATCGCGATATAACGTTGATAGAGCGTAGAGTCGATCGTTCACACGTTTATCATAGTTATCGTGCTTTCCACGCCCACGTCGAATTACCCAATGCGGGGGTGGTAGCCTGAATTAGTTCTCTCTCTCCCTCCCTCTTCCTCTTTGCGCAAGAGAGTATCGATTTTCTTTAATATTTAATAGTTCGATTCTGTTCTGGTGGTGTCACAAAGAGAACAATAGCACGCATGGATGCACCGTTTCCGTGAATAGTAGTAATTCCGTCATCAAATTTAACCTCAATGAACGGATACGCGAGCTGCGATATTGCGGTTTGATTTTCAATCGACAGTCCGCCGATAGAAATGCGCGTCACATAGAATTTGAAAAAAAAAAAGAAGAAGGTCGCGTTTGCCACTATTCGTTATCGGGCTTATCACTGAGCCGCAGGAACTACCATTATAGATAATTATTTTTACCTCGAAGCGGACCGTCAGCACTGTTATTATTTCCACCAAATTAGATTAATGGTCACTTGCTATGATCGTAATCATCGGTTCGGAGTACGTCCTCATCAGTTCCTTTAATTAAGAATTGTAATGTAGATAAAGGCAGAAATGGATCGAAGCCAGGAACGGCATACATAGATATTGCTTTCGATTCGCATTTTCCGCTCAAATGCACTCACCCCTTCGCGTTTTCGACTTTTCGTCGTGCTACGGTCGTCTAGACGTTGCTCTTCGGAAATCGGATTTTCTTTCCTCATCGTTAATGGCTCGTATTAGCTCGACTTGCGCAAGTTGTTTTAATTGAGCGTACACGAGAGCATCGGAACTCTCTTTCAAGCCGTAAAGAAAAGAATAATTACGAACTAGCGATAACGTCGGTGTACTACTTGGAGTTGTGTTTCGGGATATAAACGTGAGAAACGTGCTCATTGCCGGCAAGTTCATAAAGGATTCTCGCTAATTAAGAGCATTCGATCGAATGGCGTGCAAAAGGAATTATATCCATTATTGCATCTCTGTATATGTAAAATAAATTTTCTTCGCGCCGTTATTTATTTATTCTACGTGTTGCGCTGTTTAATTGCATTACGCAACACAATATTTGATTATGCTTCATTAAATATATTCAAGAACCGTATATTTCTCGATTATCCTTTGCACACACATTATATTTCATATAACCTATATATTGCCAAAGCAACATTCATCGACTAACGCGCTATGCACTCAATAGACTATGATCGGATGGAATTGATGTAACACGAAATTGGATTGAAATGCTATTTGCAGGATAGTATGCAATAGTTACATGCTTCATTGCTCATAAATGATACGTCGGTAGTAATACCTACCGAATCATTTAGTTCATTACATGGTTAATTTTGTAATAAAGTGGAGTTTTCTTTTCAAATTGATAAATATATTACACACATTGACACTATTAAACACTAATATAATATAGTTCAATCTGCGAGGATAAATTTCGCCGCCGTAGTTAAGCTCAATCGCGTATAAACTTTGGCCGCGTATGTCCACACATTATTTCTGATATACTCTCGTAGAGTAGTT
Organism: Solenopsis fugax; assembly: GCA_003595255.1. NCBI lineage: Eukaryota > Metazoa > Arthropoda > Insecta > Hymenoptera > Formicidae > Solenopsis > Solenopsis fugax. The sequence goes on along the minus strand of QKQZ01022122.1, from coordinate 43,640 downwards.
TCAAACTTTGTGACGAAGGCCGAGACTAGAGCCATTAATACGGTTTCATATAATTTACTTGAGAACATTAAGCACATTTCTCTCTCTCTCTCTCTCTCTCTCTCTCTCTACCTTCTGTTTGAAATTATTTTAAGTTTTTATATTCTATTTCAGAGTATGTATTTTATATAGCCTAAAGATTATAATTAAAATATATAAAATTAACGCATGACGAGGCATTACAAATTTTCAAGTAAAGAGTTAATTAATAATTTTTAATTAGAAAGATATTTGACCGATAATGTATAAATACAAATTGAAACAAGAACGCCTTTACGGTCATAGTTAGATCTTAGTGCTTTTATATTTACTTGTGTGATTTTATATACTTTTTTTCAAATTCACTCTACTAAGAATTTTTATCTTGTCAAAGAACAAAATCCTGTCTATTGTATTTGTTCCTGCTAATCCTTTCGCACCTTAACACTTGTGAAAGTGGCGCATTGTCACGAGTGGAAAGGTAAGCGGAGGAAAAGCGGGAGAAAACAGTGACGGTAGCAGAAAATGAGAGAATTAGTAGATGGATCTGTACGCACAGATAATTTGTGGCGTGCAATCCCGGCCCAGCTACCCAGTTAGAATAGGTAAGGCACATAAGCTACACCCATTTCGCAGTAATTTACTCGACTTCCCCGTCCCGAACGAGTGGAGTCGGAAATGGCAGGGTTGATTGATCGAAGGCGAAGCACATCGCCTCGCGCTCGCGGTAGGATACGCCGTCAGTCTTGGTTACTAACATACGGAAACTGATGACGATCCAGTTTCTACGTACGGGCGCGTCAGAATGGATTCAGGAAACGCGTACAACGAAGCCGCACGATGCGATTTAGCTATTCCACCGCCGACTGCCACCTCTCGTCGCGCGGATGCCTCTCCTCTGCGGTCTGGTATCTATATTTCTCCAACTGCACGTTGTAATGAATGGAAGACGTCGGTATGGATGATGACGTACGGAGGTTTCGGGTCTCGGGTGAAACATTCAGGGTTCAACGCGTAGCCATGTATATCAGATATGTCGTTGAGGGATTGTCAACGACATCCCCGGTGATACCTCGTTGCCATATCCAGCCATCCGTGTTATAACGATATGTACGAACAAGGTCTCTTAGGAATTTCAAGTTTACAACCCAACTATTCCCACTTCATGAAAGAAAGAGTAGCGTTCACTAATGTTAATCTATCTGATGATGTCTCTCCAAATGAGATAGGTCGTAGAGGATTACATTTTATTATCATTACACAGTGACGCAAATGAACACTGAATCGATGTGTAAGGAAATTTCTATCTCATTATTAATTACGTGTACGAATAAAGTATTATATAGAGCGATTTTAATTCTCTTCAAATATAAATCATTAATTATTAGTAGTATATAAATATTTAAATTTCAGACTTGTGAAAAGATCTCTCTGGATACTGGAATGCAAAGCTAATGTAATCTGGGCATACAATTATCGGATTTATTACATTTATATTAACGCTTCATGGTACTTGTCAATATATCAATTTTATACCAGAGTAATTTTATTTAACTAAGTCTGAATAAGTGAGCAAGAGACTGTCATATAATTATAATGTGAATGGTTGATTTTTCGTCGCGGTTTAATAATACTTGGTAACTGTCTGGAATATTTAAGGTTAATATTCTCTATGTGTAATAATATTCATATATCTCTGCCCGCGGTCTATATAACGAAACTTTATATATTGTTGTACGCACATAAACCTATATGTATATTTCTGGAACAATAATATTCAGCGTGTAAATCCCAGTTGCATTTTGTATTATGTAACATCCTCAAGTGAAATATCGGTGACACCGACGGTAAATCGGAAGAGCTAATACAATTCCAGAGTCACACATTACTACAGACAAGAAATCCCTTAAGCCGTTAGATTTATTCTACATGTATATTTCCTGTGTTGTAGCAATAAAATATTCAAGCGTCAGAACACAACATTAATTCATTTCCACTGCGAGTTATTATAGAACAACTTTTCTTTTTTTGTGCAGTTGTCAGAATGTCTCTTTGTCTAATCGCTAATGTACACTTATAATCGTTATCAAATATGCATAGGGCAACGTATACAATATGATATTCATACCTATAAGGAAATGCCGTAAGAAAACCGACGATGCGGTTTACCCAAAGTGCTCTTAGAGGCTATGGAGAATTTATGTCATACCGTATCAGTTAGTCTGAGACATTCCGCGGCTTCGGAGCTCGGTGTAAATGCGTGCTGTTAACCGCGTTCTACATCTTTAAGGCACCTCGGATCTGCCTCTAAGGCATCGTATACGGTGGAGCGACGAAATTTCGCGGCCGTACTGACTTAATGTCCTCTAAAGTGGTTAATGGATAATTTAACGTCATTGCGCAACTCACACAGATGTACGCGGTGGATGAGACGCGTATTGAGGTAGCTACACGATGAATGACACATTTCACTTGTGTCACGTTGATACTTCCAAGATTGTTCATGTAAGTGACATCAAACGAGATGTCATTTCGCCAGAGTATATAAAGTTCAATGTTTACTCAATAGATATACATCCGTACACGCCCATGAGCAATATATTTAGTATCACTGAATCTTTAACTATATATATATATATATATATATATATATTCCTTTGCGATATACTAATTTACTCAAATTTTAATATTTCCTTCACTTATAAAAATGAAGAAATTTCAAATAGAGCAGTCAGTGACGAAAAATAGAAGGGAAACTATTGAGAACCATCAAAACGAAGTCAAATAGTTTCCTTACTTACACATAAAAAACAGTAACATCTCAGGAAAAAGTGTAAGGGTCCAAATGGTGAATATCTTTGATACCACGAATGTCTGCATCACACTTTAAATTTTGTTCTTTATAGACTTTACTCCATTTCTTTCTCGCCTTCTAGCGAAAGTAAAAAATAAAACAAGATTTATAGAACGAGGGTAATCTTCTTGGAAACCATTATTGTACTCGTTTCTATGGTTCGCCACCGATCTATAAGATACCGACAGACGTTCTCGAGTCTCGAAACATCCACTCGCCTCTCGAGCATCGGCTAATTGGATACTCCGCAGCCGACACCTACGGCGACATTTTTCCTTTTACAGCAACACTCTTTTCTACTTGTCTTTACTCGTTGCAGATGACGTGTATTTTCCGTTTAGTCTCACAGTTTTCTGAGCCGAGAAGAGTTGAAACATGACTCGTTGAAAGACCATGTAGCAAAGAATTGTGTTACACGACAACGCGCTTATAAACTCGGTCTGTGTTTCTTTTATGCCGTAAATTCTATCATAAATAATGGAAGCGTATTAAGAAATCATTGCAAGGCGTCGTATGAGGTATGAAGAATAAAATTCACCGTGAAAGAAGCATGTTGAAGGAAATGGCCCATTAACAGTAATGCCAGTAACCAATTCTTTGATGTAAAAGTAAAAGAGGGAAAGAATCACAAAAGCTGTTTGATATCAACTTTGTTGCTTTGTTCTCGTATATGAAGTATAAAATTTACTACCGCGGGGGATTCGTTAGAGAACAGTGCCTAGACCCTCCGGATATAACTAATTACGCGCACTCAGCGGTGTCGTCGCAGTAGCTTTGTCAGAGGCGTTTTATCTCTACGCCGGAATTTTCACTGTCCAGAAAGTTCTTTGCCCACACGTACATTCTCGTTGATCTTATGAGAGATAGGATAACCACGTTGTGATCGTTTAGTTCGTTTTCGTTACACAGTTACGTAATTAAAGCCAACACGTTGCATCGCGTTAGTCGTAAGGTCGTTATTTTGAAAAATGAATTCAAATGTGTCTAAGATAAATTCTACAAGAAAAGTACCTTATCGCTAATTAAATGTAATTTATGTCTGACAAATGATTTGCTTGTTCTAATTTACATCTGACGAATGATTCGCTCGGCTCTTCCTCGGTTGGGGCGAGAAGACAATACTCATTTTTTACTATCATAAATTTATTTGCGCAGTTACTTAACAGCCTGGTTCTAAGAGTTCCGTAAATGATGTTAATTATCTGGGTATATCATCGTGCAATCTTTACGGTGAACTCGCGGCACGAGTTTATGGATGGAGGATGAGGATGGAATTCCGGGAAGGCGCGCAGGTGCTTGAATAGGACGTAAATTATAACAAGAGTATACGAAGTTGCTACGGGAAAGTACTTACGGTGAGAAAGAAGCGCATATGTCCGTAGTTGACTAGCGGTATTAACCGAGCATGGTGCACGAATATTCGCATACAAAAATATACCTCAAACCATAAATCTGCCTTGCTCTTAGGTTAACGTGTGAGAAACAGTTTTGCATATTCCCATAATTTCGGAGCCCGTGAACTTTATATCCAGCGCTTTTTCGCCAACTATTACATGAGCGTTACAACTCCGTGATAGCCAGTTATTGTCATTCAAATACATTGAATATATTATTTATGAGAATATATTCATAAATAATATATTATATATGAGAATAAAACGAGATTGTTTAACGAAATACTTTGATCAATTTCAACTGATAAGTGGGACCACTTTCCTTCATTTTCAATATAGAAAGGAGAGATGAGAAAGATTTGAGCTTAGCGCCATTTATCGCGGAAACTTCCAATCATAAGAATTAATCATTCGGCAATGAGACGTCCGCACGAAAACTGATCTGTAGATTTAACGCTTCGATGGATTATCCGGATGGGAAACAATGAGCGTGAGTTTCACTATTTTTCGCTCTCGATCGATAAGAACATCTTCTTTGACCGCTCTAACATAAAGTCTTCACTAAAATTGAAATTATCATATTTTATGTAATATTTTATGTAATGTCGACGCTTTATCTAAAATCGCAGTTTTATCCATCCAAAAGGATTTTCAGTTCTACGGAGACAAAGCGAAATAACAAACACTACAAAGTATTTTTGACTCTTCCTTTCAAAGGCCGCAGATTTGCAATATGCAGCAAAATACTTTATGTGAACAAATTGAGATACGCGATATTAAAATACAGAGAGTAATACTTCAAAGATGATTGAACAGGACTTTCAGGAAAATGGCCATGAGAGCGCAGATACAAATTTTCTCGTAACAATATTCTCGGTCAAAGGATTACGTCATAAAGACATGCTATTATACATACAGCGATGGAAATAGAAGCGAGAGAGCGAGAGGCGTTATATTACGCTCTATCGCTATCACATGCATGAAGTTCCATCACTCGTATATGATTGTCAGTGCACCGTAAATGACTGGTGCTGCATACGTTTGCATTTTCGCATAACGTAGCTCATAAATATGAAAGTGAGTTTCGACATCCTCCTTGGAGAAAATCACGTCAATACGCAACAACATGGTTCGACTAGCTCTCGCTGGATTGCACGCGGTTCCAATGATTTTTGTTTGATTTGAAATCCTACGAACGTAGTCGACAGCAACATTTTTCTATTGTTAAGAATATTCCAAATTTCAACAATTTACTGTCATCTACATATTGAATATAAAGTAAATGTCGAAAAAAAGGGAATTTACTCTCAGTGCACAAAGCACGCGCGATTGAATAGAATTTTGCATGATTATTCTAACGCTTCTCTATCGCGGATATTGATACAAATTCTAAGTGCACTCTGTCATGTTGTGGGTAACGTTTCGTTGATGGTACACATCAAGGACTCGCCTGTAATTCAAATTCGCAGGACGCAGGATTTCCTATAAATTTGTTTTATGCGTATTATCGTATAATAAACGTTGCACAATACTCTATGCGTAAATTTTTTTATGCGCGCGCGTTGCGGTACCTTAAGAAACAAAAGAGATATCGAAATCAAACAGAGAGGAAAGTGGAACAATCTTTTTACGAGGAAACTTACGTTAACCATTTATAGCGTATTCCTTCTGTTTTCCGGGATATTCCGCAGTTCCTAAGAGGTAAGCTGTTTTATAAACTTATAAATCTCCCGAGAGTATTCCAAACGTACAAACGTAAAGAAGAAGTTTCAAGTTACTATGCTGCATAAATTCCAATGAACTCTTGCGGCGATTTAAAGAACACAATGAGGTTTTGCAGTAACCTCGGCGAACTAGTTCCATCGTCGTTATCATAACGATGTTACATACTTTTATTTGATATACAATTCAATTTCTACCATAATAATGATTAAGAATTATTCGCCAAGTACCAGAATATCCGTAATACATAACAGAATGCATACAGAGTGCAGAGTGTGCATTTGCATTATGAAATTACTAGCTCAAGTATAATTATCACATGATTAATATTTGTGATAACTTTTATAACTCTATGGATTTTGTCATAAACGTATTTAACTAAATATACAGCTGTGACTACTAACTTTGGCTAGTGCCATATGTAGTTTTATCATCGATCGTTCTATCTTTAATCTTAGACAATTATAATCTACGATAATTTCGGTATGAAACGGGGGGAGGTAGAATCTTACGAAGATTTTATTGAAAAAAAAATTCCAAGGACTCACGAGATTTAACAAATCAATAAATAAGGACTAGAGTCGAACGCTGTTGGTGTGTTAATAATTTCGTGTTTATTAAACAATTTCCATCAAATACTTTCGTACGTTTCGATCCTAGTTTGGGTCATCCTCAACGAATTAACAATCAATCAGGCCTCCCCAGCGTCACAAGCACCGTCAGATGTATAAACTTATTCGTCCGTCACAATCGGATGGCAATCCGAATGAAAATTTCTCGATCTTCTAAGATGATAACGACAATCATCCATATACTCTCATTACAGTAGGTTAACACTCGGCACTGTTATTTTACTCGATGTGAAGCGAGGCGAGGATTCACAAAAAGCACGCAAGATTACACAATAAAAAATACTCCAAACGGGTCGAAACATACGAAAGTATTTGATTGTTTAATAAACACGAAATTATTAACGCACCAACAACAGCGTTCGACTCTCACTAGCCCTTATTTATTGATTTGTTTATTGAAAAAAATTTCGCTCGTAATAACATTCGTAATGTGCCGTGTTGTCTTACGAAGTCTGTCTAATATTAATCGCGTGTTAATATTTTACGACAAAGCCGGCGCAGGCTATGGTGGATATGACACGCGTACGGCGCCCATAATATCATTGCACATGGGTACAGCAGTAGACCGAGACACGATGGGACGGACCCGACGTGGAATTAATCACTGCGAAGATCGTGCACGGTATATACGCGAATCTGTCGTAACCGGAGGGACCCTTTAACGATTCCATTTACCCTGTACAAGCTCGACACGGAAACCTCTAATACACTCTTTCGCTACTCTCGACAGCGAGTTTCTCCTAAGACTCATTTTGAAGATGTTGCCGCACATTGTAATACATTTACAGTACCGAAATTATATCACCTTTCGATTTTTTGAGCATAACTTTTATCGAAGTGTATTGAATGCACTCAAAATTTTATAGTAAACACTTGATGGAAGGTACACCTTGTACATAAAGTGTAATGAGATTTGACAATATATACTATGATCTTCGAATTTTTTATTAATTTTTTCATAGTCGCACTTTTATGCTTTCTTTGTTTTTCGTGTCGCAATCATTGTTTTTACTATCATAACCTAGTTTTAACAGTTAGATTTAATATTCCATATTATTTAGACTTGTTATAATGATTCAAAATTTATGATTGAAATTTAACATATTTTGGAAATTTCAAATAAAATTAACTTTTTACAAGTTGCTGTTTTCATTATTTGATAAAAAGTTTTTATTTACGTAAGTTATACTTATCATCAAAACATATTATGATTTAATAGAGATTCGTGCCCTTTAAAACAAGTTATGCTAAAAAAAAAAATCGAAAGGTGATATAATTTTGGCCGGTACTATACATCGAATTTTTGAGCAATAAAGAGGAACAAGATTTTTTTCTCGCTGTAGTAAATTCGATACTTGTGTTAGTGTCCATTTGTATTAGCGAGTCGCAAAACTCGGTCTATTTGACTTTAATCAAGCCGGTGCATAATGCAACATGTTGGATATACGTTCGTAAAATTGAATAGCGTGTTCGGATAAGGGAGTTGATGTCGCACGACGACGTAAAATTACGAATCTTGCGTGGCGCGAAGCGAGATTGAAGCACAGACACATCCTACATCGCTGCGAAGTCGTAATTGCGCGTTGTCGTGGAAACATTGCGAGGCCCTTGTTAATAACGGGATGATTTATATCGTAGCCTATTTAGCGACGATTAGCGCTTCGCGCAGAGTTACGCGCGCCAGTCGTCCGCTTAACAAGCTTAAACTTAAATTACCGTATTAATCGCAGCAGCAGCACCGCAGGGTCTAACCGAGTAACCACCTGAGCGGCCGAGCGGTACACGCGATCGCAAATATGTCGCCCGGTATTTCCGGAACCTCGTAAACGTATAACTGTATTAGAGTGGAAACTCCGCGCTCGCGCGACCTACGACATTCTGCCGGCAAATCTCCTCAAGTTGCAGCGTCACCAAAGGACACGTGCCGCCGCGTGTGCGCCGCATGTGCGCGTCCGACGAGGAGGATATTTCGAGGACAAGGGACCGGGATAACGGTGGGAGGATAGAATTTTGAACGATGTGGAGCGCTGTAGGCTTGCGCGATCGTAAATTCCGCGAAACGACGGTACATCCAGTCAAATTATACATCTCGTAAAGTATTCCCGCCCGGGGTTTCTAGCAGACAGCTCGAAAGTATTTCGCCTAATATTCTGTCTCCCTCCGGTCCGTTTCTTCCTTTCACTCGGCTGTGAGAAGGCGAAGAGGGTGGATAGCTGGGATTGTGCCGGAAAAGGAAGATGAATAAATACGACGGTGGAGTTTGCACGAGAAGAGAACACCGCTCCAATACGTTTTTATATGTCACAGAGATGGTAGGGATGTCACGATGATGGAAGCAAAACAATATTTCTCAATATGCTAAAATTATTGAACGCTCTTTTAAAACAGTAACTAGAATTTCCGTTTTTCGCTCTTGTTTCCGTGTCGTCGGTAAGAAACGAAAGCGTACCCAGAATGCCGTATTTAATTAGCGTACCTTCAGTCATGCTGGAAAGATGAATCTTACCGTCGGCTTGCCAGCCACGTATGAAAGAAAACGCACAGAAATACGGCTTTTATCACGAAACTGTAATGGTATAACTAATTAATTTTGTAGAGCAGGGAGACTAATTGCATTAGGTTTATGGCTGCTTCGAAAGATGCGCTTCAGTAATTAAGATAATTTTTCACGAGCGTGAAAAAAACCTTGCACCATCCCGCGGTGTCATAAAAGAGCTTCTACGAAGTGAATATATTTCGTAGTCTCGTCATGAACGAAAGTTTTGCGGCGTCGCGTCGCGTCGCGTCGCGTCGAGAGAATCACATCGCGCGACCATTTCCATTTTCCATCTATGCGAAACGTCAGGACACGTCCGTTCCTTGCGAGACGTAATAGATACGGCGGTCATGCGATATCGTTGAACTACGGAATATAGCGGAATCGGATTTACTGGACATGTTCAGCGAGCCGTAAAATCGGATCGTATATTAGAAAATTTTTCGTGACCGTGCGCCGCGATCTCGGAACTTTCTTCGAACGCCTATAATGCGCCCCACCGAAAAAACTTGTAAAAACGATAGTAGAAAATGTCTCGAGAGGATTAAAGCTGTTGAGTGGATTAAAACTGCGAATCGTGGTATCGCTACTGCCGCCTTCGATGAGAACAACTGAGATTTTTCGAGTAACAGCGAAAAGTTGCATCGCATTCGAATTCTTTGAGGGAGAGACTCGAACGAATCGGGGCAGCAGGACGCGCCGCGAATCTGTTGCGAACAGGCAATTGGAGTGGAAAAGTTGGGCAGACGAGACTCCCGGTTTAACCTGAGCACGAATTGAAAATCTTTCTCCGCCTGACAGTCTACTGACGCTTCTAAACCTCGGGGATGTACGTAGCATTAGAAGACATTTTAATTCAAATATTGGAAATGAATAAAAGATGCTCTGTATTTTGATATTCTAATACTGCTTACTCTTCAAAGTAATCTCTCTCTTGAAAAATGGACGAATATAATGTAAAAAAATATTATATGCGTATGTAAATAAATATCCTGAAATAGAATATTTTTCTTCCTACGTTCACAACGATTGGAATTGGACACGAAATTGATGAAGTATCCATATGTATTGATATAAATATCCATTCGCTTTTTCACTTCGATGTCAGCGTTTCATGACAGTAAATACTCGATTGACTCTAAGAAAACATACTTTCGCAGAGGTGTGAGAACAAACAATCAAAATAGTACGGCAGCTTAAATGTTTCCAACTGCTGAAAGCACCGGGCGAGAGGTGAATACGGGCTGAATCAGATCAAAGGATAAAGTCGTCTTGTTTCCATTGTCATCCAACACTTTGATCTCACGTATACGCGATACGTTACTCCTCAACGAGGGACAATGGTATAAAGTTTCCAGTCGTTCTCAATCGCTGCGAGTTTTGAAACGTTGTAATAGGATTCCTCGTCGCGACTCGCGTAACATAAAGGATTTATACAGATACTCACCTGACGTGGAAACAGGGATGAAAAGCAGCTGGATTATCCTGCGCGGAGAAGTTTGGCAAAGTACCATGAAGTAGAGCGAGCCGTACCACAAGAAGTATGCTAAACTGCAAACATTAAATGGTCGATAAATTTTCATATTGTTACACAGAGATACATTTTTCTTTCGGGTGCTTATGGAAAACATCCAAATATTTTATAACAAATGTGGATTTAAAAGCTTCCGTTATGCTTGAACTAATGTTTAACTTTAACAAACTTGCTTTCTCGATACTTTTAGTGCTAATAAATGGAAAATATTTTAATCGTTAGAAAATGTTTTATAATCGCGTGCGTGTGAATATCAAACGTAACGTTAAATCAAGTGTCTCTTATTTGCATTACAATGCGCTTGCAATCGCGCTCATTGCACTCTACCGCAACTCTTGTATTTTACACTTATATTCTATCAATTGAATTATAAACTGTTACTGTATTCTTATATTCTTATATTTATATAACAGAAAAATGGAACAAACTGAAAGTGTGCATTCAAACAGTCTCTCAATTGTTTATTCGGTTTATTGATTTATTGCGCGACGTAAACACAATAGAGACGTAAACACAGAAACACATAAACTATTACGATGCAGTAAAGTGAATCAAAGTAGAGTTAATGGTTCAAGAGTGAAGAGACGGCAAAGGCAACATTGCGCATTCGTATGCCGTGTCCACGATTTTCTCTCCACCTTAATTATTCATCATCTGTAAGATACGTGGTGAGAAAGCTAGTAATACGTCTAGCAATAATGTTAGCAGCCGACGCGACGCACCAGTCACGTTTCGCTAAATGGTTTAATTAAGTAACATGATTCGCGAGTCTGAATAGCAAAGAACGAAAGGTAGTCTCTCTCTTGCGCCAAGACGTCGTCACGTTCACTCAGGGGATGACATGGGACCGTCGTCACATTTCCGTCACGTCCTCCACAGAGCTCGCTAACCCAATAGACGTCCGTACCATCCTCCGATAGACCACTCTCCATCCCTTATTCCGGAGTTATCCGGGAGCGTCGTTGGCCCTCTCACTGTCTCTCCGCCTTTGTACCTACGTCGGGGCCTCTCTCGCTCGCATTCTTGTCGGCGGACAGACACGCCGGTGAGTGGTTCTGGAAGGGTTGGAGAGTCGGACAATATCTGCCAATTCGAGGTATTCATATCCTCCAGGATCGAAGTCGATAGACGAGGGTAGCGTCCATCCTAAGCGGTCACACGAACACGTATATACGTAACGCCGTCATCGAAGTGCCGCGTCCTGTCGAGACGTCCGACACCAATGTTGGCCTTGTTCTTTGATAGGAAGCTCTTGGAATATTGTATTACGCCACGAGGATCCTGAGCTGACCTGCGGAATACGGCGAGCGCGGGACGGAAATTCAATTCCGATAAATATCCGATGCGCACGAAATGTCGTATCGCATATTGATGCAACTTTTTTTTTTTCGACGTTGCGAACTTTTAACCAGGGATGAATACACAATCACGCTTTGCGATGTAATGCTCGAATGCAGTAACGATGAAATAATAAATTAAAGCTTACAATACATTCTGCAGACTGATATTTGCTGTTCTTTTGAGATTAAAAGTTTTCTCTCTGAGAAACTGCATTCTTTTACTTAATCGATATTCGGTTAGATATCGATTACTAACTGATTCGATAATGATAAAGTGGCCGCCGAAAGCAATCGCGATAATGCATTTTTTTTTGTCGCTAATGTAACATCTTCGATCGTAATTTGTCTTTAATTGCGATATCTTAAGGGAATGTAAGACAAGAGAGTTAAGCGTTAAGTCAATCAGATAACAGTGAGCATAGCAATGTACAATCGGTAAACAGCATATATATATCTCTCTCTCTAATGGATTGGCCTATTGATTAGGTTTGTTTGTCACCTTAGATGTTGCTGTTATGCCCCTTTAACTCTCGTATCTTCCTACAATAGCAATATTTTAGTGCGGTCAATTAATAATTTTAAAGTTAACTCATTTGCAAGTTGCTAAAATTTCTCTCTAAAAACAGAAATCGTTAGCAACTTGATTAATTCTTTAATTTATTCTTTGTATAATTAATTTAATTATACAAAGAATAAATTAAAGAATTAAAGAATTAAAGAATTAAAATATAATTATTAAATTAATTGTTTTCATTTATAAGAATAGTTTTGCTGAAGCATTAAAAACTTTAGCTGGATGCAGATCTAAAACTAATTTTATAGACTGCTAAAATTATTATATGTAAGAGTTGAGTTGATTGCTCAAATGTCAAAATTGTTGCAGCGTTGCTTAAAATTACATCATGCTTGAGCGTCCTTTATAATTATTTTGATGGATCAATAAAAATTTTCAGATCTGTATTTAATTAAATTTTTACATGCACCTCAACAAAACCGTTCTTTCCGTGTAGGTATGTAATAAATGCTGTATGTTTCATTCATAAGCAACGAGATATTATCTTAAAAGTAAAATATAACGTCCTTATCTCAGTTTACTCAAATAAATGTACATAAAGGAATCTATAAGTCTAACAGACTACGTTTAACGCTAGCCAAAGTACAGCATTTTATTTTTAATATCTGGGATATTAGCAGTCTTTCCCGACGATGAAGACTGAGAAGCATCGTTGAGAACGACGTACCTGAGGACGTGTAACTGCTACGGGATGGCGGAAACGACAGGGGTGGAAAGAGATCCGGGATATGTAGATAACTGTGTGAGGGTAGGTCGTGTGCAAGCACGCCTCCCTCGTTCAGCGGCATAAATTAGCATAACTCAGAATCGTGTTCGGTTAAAGTACTTTCCATGCGCAACCTTTATTCCCGCATTGGCCCCACGTGATGGGTCGTGCTGCCTTGACTTACTACAATACGTCTTAAGAGTAAAATACATTATTTAGCAATTCCTATATCGAAGGAAGTTACACAATTGAGTTTACCGTCTAATTATACACTACAGAATTTTAATGCGCAACTTGAAACTCTATTACTTCAGAAACTACTTTATACGTATAGAAATTCACAACTTAGAAGGATTAATAGACTTATAGAAAAATTAAGATCGTAAAATTGTTGCTCGCTTATATACCATTTATTAAATATTTCATGGCTAATACAATGCCTGCTTGGTAATGGGCGCATGGCACAATCATTACTAAGAGATATCTCTCGGATCTTTATCGAACGCTTTCTCGTGTTGGTAAGGGTGCTTAATACGACGCCGTCTAAATTAATTCGCGACAATAAAGACGATGAGCGCCGGCGCCGCAAGAGCCGACGTTTCTTGGGTATGAACATCAGCGATAGTAAAGCGCCGAGAATTTAATAGCATCTCATAAACTCCGTTTAGGGGTTACACCCTACGGTGTCGTGATCGACCAGTACGACCTCGATGGATTCGTGCCGAAAATACGAGAAATTCACATCCTTTATCGATAAAATTTACCACCCAACTTGAGTCCCCTTTGAAGATTCAAGGCACTTCACGCCCGCGTGGATTTTACTAGAAAGAGAGAGCCTTCTTAAAAGCTTTACTATTCGCAAAAACTTTAAATCCTGTTTGAAAATCAAGTTTCCAAAGAGGATTCCAAATTAAACGCATAAAACGTTCGATCGAAATTAAACTGTGCAAGTTTTCCGCTTCTTTGAAGTGCATTCAAATTAAAATGTGATGTTTAATTTTAATGAATTCTAAAGGAAGATAAATTGATCATTTAATTATTGCCGTCACTTAACAAAATTAATTGTGAGAAAGCTGATTATTATCGCGGTTACCGATGGTAAGCTCGTGGCATATTTTCAATTGCCGACCGCTATACAATATCCATTTATGCGAATCATATATCATTCTGTTGATCTTTTGAAACTGCCGCTATTTCATCCCACGCTTCGTTTGTTGCACAGTTTGTCTTGTGTTGCATAGCAGAGTTCGGGGAATGTTATTTATTTTCCGCGACCGTAAAGGGAAATTCTCCACGAGTGTATCTATGGTAACGATCGTTAAATTTGCTTAAGGCACGAGTTGCTGTAAACATCGGTGTCAGACTACAGCCGGGCGATAAAAACGAAAGATATCGGTCGTTAAGAATTAATGCGGACACGGAATAGGGGATCCGCGCTAATTCCGCGGATTACAGAAGAACGACGATCGTGTTTTCTTAACACGTAGGAAAATCCCCCTTAGGTATAACGCCGAGCACCAGCAGCTACATTACAACAGTATGTGAATGTACATTTGCAAACAGTCCGCGATCACTTCATCAAGATTTTTATCTTCTTCTTCGTGATATCTTCCATAAATTTTCTGAATAAAGCAATCAAGGATAAATCAATATTATACAATACAATACGCTTCTCTCTCAATTGCCGTCGAGGCTTACTGGAGCTTGATTTTTCCGTTAATCTAGTTACGTGATAAGTTGAGGGTGCGCGGACTAAATGGATAAATACAGTCACGAACATCCCTGCAATTCCCCGGATACCAGAAATGCAGACAATGTCGTTAATACAATAATAACAAAGCCAGTCGCTCTTGCCATTCGTCTGAAAATCCTGTGGGACTTCCACGCACGACCGATTGGTGCGTTAAGGGGATTCCAATCCTCTTTGACCATTGCCCACTCATCTATATTTCAGACCGTTATGGAGTCAGTCTTTCCTCTCGTTCCTTTAGAAATGTGATTGATTGCCTTCAACAGCTGATATTAGAGTGACAGTGATGTATTGAACACATCGTCGAACCCGTTTTGAGACACACGATTTTGTCACGATATATTCGCACTTTTATCGCGGTTTACAAGTCGGAGAATTGAGAACAGTATATAAAAAATAAAGTCTATCAAATTTATTATATTAATTTATCTTAACTTACCGAAATAAGTAACGCTGCAGCACGTCTAGAAAAATATCTAGAATCGTCGTTCCACTTGGCTTCGAAAATAGACCTGTAAAATACATTTACCGAATAAGTCATGGGCTTTTTCTGGTATGCAGATTATATTATACGTCTACCGCCGTGAATATAAAAAGTGTACCGAACACTGTGCTAGTTACATTATCACTATGATTAATAATGCAGCTAGTCAATGTTTGAAAAGAGTTTACGTTCCAACACGGAACTTGAACACGTCGAAATATTTTGGCCGCTTTTTCTGCCGTCACGAGACGTACATTTATTGCTTTGGGACATGCCATAGAACATAGAATTCGCAGTGATTTTATTATCACGGATGGTTTCTGACGGGAAGCGAATAAATCTCGTGTCCAATATCTAATTTTTCGAATGTGACACATAAATCTTTTAAATTAATCTTATTGACTCTATTATAAGTAACTGAAATCAAGACAGCTATATCACTTTAAAGTTTACCTCAAGACATTAAACTTTACATTTCCGCACGAGAACGTACATCACGCTCCAATACCTAGTACTTAAATACTTACCTCTTGATTGAATGCCAGGAACGACAGAGATCGTAAAGAAAGTTTAGTATCAGAACAGTAACACCAGTTTCCTTCGCCAACATCGATAGGGCACCCAGACAAACGCTGGACCATACGTAAGCCGTCTGTTGGCTGTAAAAAGAAAAGTAAATATTTGGAAAAAATATTGTACAGTCATAAATTGGATTCTATTTTTTGCACACTTAAAAGATAAATCACAATTACTTGAGAGATATCAATGATATTGCAAGTGAATATTAATGTAATTTAAGCACACGAGTATTTTATAATTACATTGATTGTAATACCTTATAATTTTACATAGAAGACATTAGCACGGTTTACATGATAAAATAATGTACGCACGGTAAGAACAATTTTGCTGAAATACAAATCTGAAAATAATTATGTCGAAACATTTAAAAAATTGTATCGGATGTTTAACTTGATTGCTATATAGAATGTCAAAATTGTTTGCAGTAACATTATTATGCTTGAGCGTCCTACATAATTATTTTAATTAATAGCTCAATATAAAATTAATTTCGGATTTATATCTAATTAAATTTTTAGATGCTGCAGTAAAATTGTTCTTTCTTTGCAGATATCCGAAATTTGAAATCTTCATGTACAATTTTATTTTAAGAAATAGATTAAATATTTGTTATAAAAAGAATAATCGAAACTTCGATACACGTGGAAAATAATACTTTAATAATATAACTATTTTTGTGCTTGTACAGATGTATTTCATGATATATTTCCAATGTATTTTTCTCTTCTCGGGTCGAATAGAAGTGTCAGTATCGGGAAACAATTCTCACCAAGAACATTGGTCCAAAGACATGTAGGATTTATTCGTTTACGCCGCTTGGCGTGTACATCAATCTACGTTGAATGACAGATCCGTTCCAAGATGTCGTTTAGGATTTTAGGAACAACGAGACCAATGCAAGACTGGTCCACCAAGATGAGATCGCTCCCCGAGACTCGCTTATAAAAACGAGGTAGAATAGCCGCGACAAAATGGGAATGTTTCTTACAATTTACATCAAGGCTCTCAAAGTAAGATTAATAACTTAAATAACGTAACTCGCTGCAGTAATGGTGGGGTGCGAATGAAAATACATCTACTTTATAGAAAAGAAAAGCGATAGAAGGTCGAGAGAACGACGAGAGTCTCGACGATAAGCCAAATGTATAATTGGAATTAATCATCGGTCGGCTTAATCGTCGAGGGATTTAAACGCGAGGCGTAAATGGTTGAGAGACTGAATTGAAGGAACTAAGGGACACTAGTTAGATAAAAAGAAAAAGAAAAGGTAGATAAGCATAGAGCGGGACGATGAAGTAAAGGTGGGAGGAAACGAAGAAGAAAGAGTACTCAAAGGCAGCCAAGAGTAATCAATTTCTTAGGTTCGAGGACAAGCATCTTACTCTTCCGCCAGCCATTGGCCGCCCGACGCTAGCCCTACAGACGGAGTTTTACCTTCTTGTCTTCTGCGCAAACGCTCTTTTATGTTGGAGTACGACCACTACGGAAGCTTTTTACGATCGCTCACAATCGAGTCTCTACAGATTTTTCGTCATGTCAGCGCTTTTCGCGTAGTTTATTAATGAAATTTGCTTAAAGTTTACAATTAAGCTTCTTTACGATTAATTAAACTTATACTCAGAAGTAGCGACGTAAATATCTGCCGTAAAGTCGCAAAATGAATATTGCGAGAACAATGTCTCTTTAGAAACGTAATTGAAATTATTTTGTGCGTTGAATCATACTTCTTAACCCTCGTGCTGAAGATCGATGTGAGTAACCTGGGGCACATTTACGATCCCACGTAGCTATAATAGTAGTTTGTAGGGTAAATTAGTTTAGTTTATAATTTTCGGGTTCCATGTTCATGAGAACGAATGGGTCGCTGTTTTGGCGTCAGGCTGGCGTCGTCGCGACGTTAAGTGTCGCGCGACATTCTTGACGTATACGCAGCCCCTAAGTTCCTCAGTTTACAGGAGGATATATCAACTGTATTCTAACTCAGATAATGTATAAACGTGAAGCAGCGCGAGTGCGAAATTTTTTCTCAACTTAGCTAAATTCTCTGCTTTTGTAACTTTGAAATTTACACACATCTGTTGTATATAATATCTTAAGTAAGATATACAATGTTGGGAACGTTACTATAAAAAAGTAACGCTTTACCGTTACTTTTTGTAAAAAGTAATTTGCGTTACTTGTTTTTAATTTTAAAATGTCACGCGTAACTTTCCTTTATATTTATTTAATAATTTTTCTAATTCCTTATACACTGAGAGAAAAAATTGTAGTGGTGGCAACTATAAGGGGACAATCATATAAATTTTGTTAATATAATTATAATATATAGTTAAATGAACTATATTACAGTTACTGCAACTAAGTTTATGGTTAAGAAAACTAATAAAAAATAGTTGTAATTACTATATTGTATAGTATACTACAATTATTTTTTATTAGTTCTCTTAACCATTAACTTAATTGCAATAACTACAATTTTTTCTCTCAGTGTATTAATATTAATATTTTTTCTCTCAGTATATTAATATTTTCATTTTTTAATGTATGTTATAGAAATTTAGATTGCAATTTACAAACGCCCAAATTTCATTGACAATTTTTATTAAACATTGTTTTTAAGCACATTAATGTCGTTATTAGGAATATTCTAACATTCATTACTAATACTGAAAATTTGTAGTACACGTTATATATGTACATATATTATAGATTTTCAATATTGACAATAATGACAATGACTGGCAGAATGCAATTTAAAACATAAATTACAATAAATATTTTTCAATATTTCAAAAAAAATATTAAAAAAATGAAATTTATAACTACATTTATATTGTACGTAACCATTTACCTGGCACACCGATTATATTTGCGCACTAAAGAGGTGTGCAAATCTATTGAATAGGCAAAAAGATAATTGGAGTTTGGAGACTAAAGGAACGATAAAAATAACGATTGAATTCGTTACTGTAAAAATGTAACGATGTTACCTGAAAAAAGTGACGATAAAACGGCGTTACAAATAATGTGTTACTTTCCAATCCTAAAGATATATATAGATATATGTAGATATACATATAAGTTTATAAAACATTTGTGTCCACATTCGTATTCGTTAAACTTAAAGAAGATTAAACACCGGGAACATCAGTAAGACTTTAGCCCTTTAGGGCTTAAATTATTTAACTATATACTCACCCGTGATAGGCAAGAAAAGACAGCAAAAAGAAGATACATGCTAGAACATCCGCTCTGCCTACGATGCCAGTCACCTGTAACATGAAACGATATAAAATATAGTAAAAGAAGAGGGATATGAGCGACGTTGCTACGATACATAAGCGCCAGATACGAATACTTTATCTATAACGTGTATATATGTATACACTTATATATTGTACTCGCTAAAAACTGAAGTGCTCACTTCAGCCTGGTTTCAAAAATTCTCTTCGCTCAACAAGTTGCGGTTATACGAAAGCAATTCCTCGCCTGGATCACTTTTGTCTTAGGAGCGAAAAGAGAAAAGTAGAAGCGCAATAGAGGCGAGGACTACGTCTAGATCCTCTTGGAAAATAGGAAGCGACAGTCTGATATTGGATTTAGCGGTGTAACACGAGAAGGCTGATCCGGAAGATGTGTGAAGAAGCCAAACCAAAGATCTCCTTCGTGACAAACGAGATGATGGACAAGACGAGCGGGTACGTGAAAGTGCGAAAGAGAAAAGAAAGTGGGCGAGGTTAAGATTGTCCAAGTTATCGACAGCCCAGCACGAGTGAATAACCGAGATTCTCAAGGATCAATTCCAGCCAGGGAAGCCGACCTGCTACCGGAAGCTGGATTTACCCGTCGTACTCATCTCTCTTTCTTCCTTCCTTCCGCCCTGCTGAGCTGGAGTACCAGGTGTACCTCTAAAATTTACGAACCCCGTCTATCATGGTGGGACGGCCGACCTCCCACCTCTTAACGAATTAATTCCACGGAATCGCGAGGATACGATCTGCGAGGGGAACAAAGTTTGCGGGACAAGGATAACAAGAAATCAACGTATTTCTAGCATAAAGTTCTTTCTGAAGGAACATGTTAGAATCCTGTGTTTGTTTAGCCGATTATGTATGATTTCTAAGGCATTATATGTTATTAAGTTAATATATGTCTAGATGATCCGATTATTAAGTATGAGCTAATTGTCTTGAATTTATCAACCATTAAAATTAAAATATCATCAGTTTTGTTCGAGTTATTTAATATATTTATAATAACTTTTGATAATGTAGCGTGAAGCTAAATGGCTCACATTAACTATCAAGCAAATTATTCATATCTCTTATCTAGCAATATATCGTTCTCCGATATGCTTGACAAGTAATTCAAAGATGAAACAAAGACCATTACCGACGTTAACATTATCATTGAATTGAGAACTGTAATTATAGGTACGAGAGACATTGATGAATATATGCTTTCAGCGACGCGAGAGAGAACGGGAATGCAATTAATCATTCAATTATAGCAAAACAACATCAGGGAGGAATAACAACTAGCATTTATCTTCCAAATTTGGCGTGAATTGTATGCAAATACGAAATATGTGAAATACGAGTGAAATACACGAGATGTACTTCCGATGTTTTTTTATGCATAAAAACGGCATTATTAAAAATATTAACAACGCGACATTTAAAATGTCTTCTTCAAGAGAGACAGTATATTGTTTTATATCGCACGGTTGATCGAATACTTAAACAAACATCGAACATTCAAACAAAGCCCGCGAAAGATAAACATTCAGTTGACATTTCATTACAATCTCATTCTTTTTTGCCATATCGCTATCCATGCTCTTGCAGCAAGTGGACCCGGAGGAAATCTTGCTCGGGGAAACAATACTCCGTCAACGTCAAGGGGAATGAAAGCTGAGTCCGAAGCAGGATCCTGCTGCTGGAAGCAAGGAACCATAACCGAAGGGTCTGCTTAAGATAACAGAGATTACGATGACCACTTTGCGATAGATTCCTTCACGCGCCTCTTCGGCACCTGTCAGATTTATGGCGAGGGATAACGGTCAATTGCGAAAAAAGAAAAATGGCCGATGAGGCATTTGTCCTAACTAGGAATGATGATGGGTCTTCGAACGATAGGGAAAACAAGCGCGAGGTAGTACGGAGAATAAACGATGAACGATAAAATCGTTTACTATGCGTCGATAGTCATAGAGACCGTTTGTTTCAATTCACTTTACATCAATCCTTTTCACATTCCATCTATATTCCAAAAGCTCAATAGGCTTATGCTATTTTTCATTCTTAGAAGATATTACGAACGCGCATTACGTTAAATTTATATTTAACATAGAGATGACGATCTATCACGCGAATGCGTCCCGCAGTTATGCAGTTACGAGTCGGGGGATTTATGACACAAATAGATATGTGCCAGTGAAGGTTGATGCATTCGTTCAACTCGATACTAGTTTGCACTAGTTTATACTTAGCTGAACTCCATTAGCATTTCACTCGTTTTGGAATTCTAATTGATTATATGAAGTGCAACATTTCCTTGAAAGTTCGTTCGTTATTTTGATATAGTTCAGAATCCTAATCTTCTTTAAATTCTTCCTCAATTCTTTTTCTTGTACCATTATATTCCCCTTTTTTATTCCTGATGCAGACTATTATTCAAGTATTAATAATAATTGAGACTGACATCGGAATATCTATGCATTTATACAGAACGTTATAAAATTACTAAATAATATTATTCCTCGTTATCCTCTCATTTCAATGCTATTTTCGAAGATATTCGAAATGTAACTCTATTAGAGTGAATGGCGCCCAATTACTGACACATTAAGAAGTTTTATAACTTTGATTAATTATATTTTATGCTGATAACACTTTAGTTTATTAAAGATTTTTTTACTTTCTTGAAATGTCAATTTAATAAAAAGTATTTAATTATTTAATAAATACATGATGTGTCACAACCACCGTACAATATTTTACTAGCGTATTTTAGAAATAAAATGGAATAAAAAATCCTAACACAAAATTGTCAAGGCTACAATAGTTTTTTAATAACCGACTAAAGGTAACAAAGTAATGTTGCGTAAATACTTTTTAATTTTTGCAATTTCCAGCTTATTATTCGAATTACGCGCCGCATATTCGTCGGACTTGAAACAGAATAATGAAGCGTAATATTAATGCTTTAGAAACATTTATAAACTCTTCGGAAAAGCTGTAAAAAATTTTGTTGCCTGAAAAAAAATAATTCCTCAGCCACAGGATTCGAATCTAGATCTCCTTACATTGTGGGCGTTCTTTTGTTTACAGTTTTACTTCTCTCAGGACTTGAAAATTTGGAAAAAATGTACTTACACAACAATATTTTAAAAAACATGTTAAAGCATATACATATATACATATATATATATATATATATATATATGTTGTTCTTACATGTAATTTATTTAATATTTTGCTTTTGTGTTTATTTATTTTCAAGTTTATATTATTAAGTAACACAGTTTCAATGACATTTTCTGTTAATTTTAGCTGAAAGTTACTCCTTTCTGTAATTGCCTTTTCTCGTATTTTTTTAGTAAGAATAAATATCACTCAGATGAAAATTAAGACTTTCACAATTTAGGTATTTTTTAAATTAGAAAATTAAAGTTTTACTTTTAATGAAATGTTATAACAATAAGTCGACTCTTTAGAATTTAACTAAAATTAAATACAATTCTGTTTAATAAAAATATATTTTAAAAGCTTTAAGATCAAATTGCCATTATTTGGGACATTATTAGTAATTGAGCCATTTACCCTAATTATTAAATTCCATATTTAGCTTACGAGTGCTTTGTAATACAATATTCTGAGTATTACTGTTGCTTTTGCACTCTACTTTTGTTTAACGAATTGAACACGTCTATGCTTGGGTAATACTAATATTCCCACAATTAATTAATATCATCATTCAACGCGGTAAACCGCAGGCAACGTGGCAAGGGGAGAGAAAAGTAGTGATGTGTATCAACGATGACGCCGTGCAACACGCGTCAAATTTCCAGTAACGCACGAGTTTCCCGTGTGGGTTAACGTCACAATCAATTGCACATTAGCGAAAGATTATTCTGTGATAGAGCGCGTAATGAGTATGACTGTTTTAATTAGCTGATTCGCGAATATACCGTGAATGTACAAGTGAAACAAGCAAGTAAATCAAACCATTATTTTAATATCACATCCCATTGTTCCGTACGATTCAGTTAACTCGCGTTCGTACATTCTACACAACACTCATTAAATTACTCGCGACTGCATTTGTGCGAACGCGGAGATGAAGATGTATGTAGTAATGTTTCTCCACTGTCGACATTAATATTTCCTACCTTGCGGTATATATTCATTCTGGCTGTGATATAAAATTAAGCGTTCAGATACCGCACAACGGTACGACGCATGCTCGACCCGATCCGCGATCCGCTGGATCTGCCGTACACAGGAAATGCTCCACGCGGACCGGAACGATCGCGCAGCTTCATGTTTAATTTGACCTGAAACCAAGCTCTGCGGGTAAACCCATCCTCCCGAATGTCCCCCTCGCCGGTTGCCGCTTGCCGCGCTCGCAAAATTCATCCCTTCTGCGAAACCGACGCGGACCGAGGGTTCGGGTCTCTTTCGCTGGCAATATACGCCGATACGGCAACGACGTCGTAACCACGAAACGACAGCTCGGTCACTCGGCTCTCATGCTGTAACTGAAGCGCCGATGAGACGCTTCTCGCGCAAGGTAACATTGCCGTGAAGTATAACGACGTCCGAGAGGGAACATCCCGTTTAAAACGTACACAGCAGCGTGATTACCTTACGCCATAACAACGAGTCAACTGCAGTAAACATCCTTGCAAAATAGATAACGTAGATAACAGCGCGGGCTGAATGAAAATGCTTTCCGTTTACGGTCATCTGTCTATAGACTCAAGTTGATAATCCTGGAAATACGGTACAAGAAGCCGCGAGATATTACGTAGGGAACAAAGAAGAGAAATTGAATTCAAAAGAGAAATTGAGTTATATAATTTCACATGAATTATTATTTCTTGCGAAATATGGGTACGGTTAAGATACGTCATACATTATATTACACTTTGATATTTTATCCACGTTGTGTTTATAATGAACACATGAACATTTTTTGTGTTCTAAAAGAGAATAATTTTTCTCTGTGAATTTATACGTCTGTATAACAGTGAAATATATACGGCCGTATAATAATGCAGTCATATTTTTATATAATCTCATAGTATAACAAGAACGTACAGTTTCGGTATATTCTAAATGCGTTCTGGAGACCGCGGTTATATTCGCGTAGTATAAGCACGTACGAGACACACTGGCAGTCTCTTGGCCTCTTTAATATTATAGGAGGCTTTAATAAAGCCCCAGCTTCTTACAGACTGCCAGCTCCATTCTCTCTTCCGTCACGACGGCGACATCGTTAAACCCCTCTGAACTTGCCCTACAAAACGAAGTGGTCGAATGCCGAAACAATAATGAGAGACCCAGTAATAGTAATCGCTCCAATATAATTCCTAATTGTAATTATAACTTTCAATATTAATGCATCAATTCGTTTGTTACATTGCAATTCGATACATGGCGCGATGCTCCGTATATATATTTTTACTTCCATTTGCAACGCTCCGAACGATATTCTGACAACCTTGTTAACTTCGTCTGTATTCCATGTCAGCTGTTGGCAACACGAATGGGTAACGGAGTGGAAACAGCGGAAGAGAAGCAGCAGACATTCGATTTCTTCTAGCTTTCTTTTTTTATCGCGAGTAAATATTCTTTTCAAAGTAGTGATGTAATTACGATCTTTTTGCCCAAAATTTAAAACAAATGTCATAAATGTGACTCATGTTGATTTTTATTAGAAATCAATTTCCATTAGAGATTACTTATGTTGATTTCTAATAAAAATCAACATGAGTAAAAAAAAATACAAATTATAAATTATTATTATTACTATTATTATAAATTATTCACGATAAATTTTTTTATTGTGAATGTGGAACGCATAATGATTTGAATATGCAATGATCTGGATACCCATACTATTATAAAAAAAAATTAAAAAGACATTTCATATAAAGATTGGATAACGTTTGACGCGATCATCTCGCGAAATCTTCAATTTCAATTAATCTTTGATCTGATTCAACATTTCCGGTCGGAGTACTATCCTCGCATCGAGGATCTAATAATCGTTGATGTCGCGCCGGAGATTTCTCCGAGCAACGACTGTCGAGGGAGGGTTACTTTCTCGCTCGTTCACTAACCCACCGCCGTCAAACGGCAAGCTGCAACCAGTTCACCCTTAAGAAGTTCGTCCCCCCTACCCCTTTCCTTCTGAGCAACGGCAATATCCTTTAATGAAACGTCTAACCGCTCGTACGGAACATTGGGATGATCGTCGTTGCGGCCACTATCAAAAGTATTTTCTCTATTTGTCCTCAATTACCGTCAGCCTGTGGTTCTCCTTGAGTTGAGTCCGGGAGCGGAGGTCGCTAGGAAGTTACCGGAACAACTTTTGTGGAATGGAACTTCAATTGGCCGCACGTGTCTCCATCCACGCTCTAAAGCCAAATAAGGGACACGTTGGCCTTGTTTTATGGTCTACTCAGGCAAAATGACAGTTTGTGTGTCTACATTACATTCATGACGTATTCATATTGTACGTACGTCGCAAAGACATATCGCTGCGTTTAAACAATTATTTTGTAATATTTCCTTCAGAAATGAATTTTAATCTATTCTCACACGTGAATACTGTAGATAAAGTGGACACGAAATATGCGTACAAGTTAAAACATTTACGTTAAAAAAGAAATGGCTTAGAAAGTGGTCCAGAAAATGTCTGTGTGAGAAGGATTCCTATGATCTTGTTTGCAGAACGCTTGTGAAAGTTCAGCATCGCTCTCAAAGGACGTATATCTATAGGGATGCATATGTAGATAGCGTGTACATCGGATATACGTTCAGCGGAGAGTTTTCTCTGCGTGAAAAGAAAACTGACAGCGCGGAACAAAGACATGAAAATGTAGGCGGGTAGCATAAAAATGAAGAGAGGGAAGAAAATTAAACTGCAGTACATTACCCTATTTTAATATACCTATTTTAACAGATTACGAAACATTGCGCACTGAAATAAGGGCTGGTTCAATTTTTCCCTCAATTTAACCCGTTACATTCGAGTAAGCTCAAGAAGACATGCTTCTTACATGGTCACCGCTTCCTCGTCAGCTTGCGCAAAATTTTTTAAATCGTTGCTCTTGCGACTTCTCATTCAACTAGCTTACAACTCTTAAGAAAGGGGTACGTTTCCGAGATTGCGAATGAAGGAGACCGGTACCTCGCTAATGCGGAAATGCTGGAAACGCTGGTCCCGTTGAAATATTTCTGCGGAATAAATGATTCCGTCCTGAAAGTGATAAATTACAATGTTAAGACTCCGGTATTCGCTGTTCGCACGTCGAGAAGCATTTGTTTCTCCACACGCCCGTTCGATCCGACGTAATCCTCGCTCGTGACCGTTCCCCATAGTGTAGAGGCGCAAATTCGAGTTTCTGCGACCTACCTCGTCCGGAAGTAAAGATCCGTCGTCATATCACGTGGTAGCTGAGAACAAGGCCGGCGTGGAGAGAATTAAGAGACGAGGGTAGGGCAAATACGCCCGGATTCTGAGCGTTATGAATCGTGCAATCAAGACTTGGAGCTCTCGACTCCAGACTTGAACCAGCTGATACCTTCCTACTTTCAGCTGCTTTTGAAAGGAAGGGCGTGATGTGAGACGCCAGCGATATCCTTTTGTATCTAGCGTTGAACCAAGGAGACGAGAAGAATGAAAAGACACATACACACACACACACACACACACACACACATACACACACAAGTGCGTAACGAAGTCGTTTCGAGCGCGTTCGCGTCGCGAGCGCAGGCAAGCAAGCGCGAGTCTTTGTCGCTTAATAAACTATTCTGTCTCATTTTATTGTTCGCATCGGCGAATGTATGTTGTATGAGAGTGCACTTTTGCATGCGTCCCTCGAACTACCCGTTCGTAGACAAATGTTTCTGCTCGCGTCACCAACTTACGGATATTTTCTGAACATCGACTACTCGGCGAAACTCCTTTGGGAACGGAGCGACACGTTTCCTGTAACGTTTCGACGTCAGCTCAAAGAGGGAGGAACACCACTGGAAATGGGGAGAGAAAAGTTTCGTCCGCGCGAAACGAGGTTACCTCTTCTACTTTGAATCGACGTCCCACGAATCGTGCGCGGAATTACGCTGCTGGTAGTCGCGAATACCATCGCCATGAATATTTCACTGCGGGATTTCGCAAACGCACGCGCGAGGCCAAGAGGAAACTAGCGAGGCGGAATCTTGCCAATAATGTGTAAGTGCTTTTAGATAAATTGCGTTTATACCGCACGTTAAAGTAACAAGAATGTAGGATTTACATTGACGTCGATACATTTACATCAAGTTCCTTCATTAAGCTCCGGAATACAAAGTACACACGAACTATATTTGCAAACGGACCGGTCTGAGGCGCGCGCGAGAAGAACGTCTTGAAACGAGGGAAATATCAAAGGCTGGCAGAGAACGAACAGCGACATTGCAGAGAGCAGTAAAACGCTTGCCGTAGCGAAAATATTCTGTTGAGAATAACTCTCGTTTCCTCAGCGAATTAAATTTTTCATTACAAACTTCTCTACCGCCCGCGCCGTGAAAATTCAACTGCTTCATCTCGGCGGGCGGACGGGCGGGCGCTTCCGTTTCTAGAGCGACTCCGCTCTGAAAATCCGCCGAGCACGCAGGAGAGCCGCGATATTTTTTTCCTTGCCCAAAGGCGAGGAAGGCGGCCGACATTCTTTTTGTCTTTCTTCGCGCAGAACGGACGACCGTGGGATTCGACGTGTAAACGATATCACCGCCTGTCCATTGTACCCGGCCGATAATTCTTTCCGCCTCGTCGCCAAGAAGCCGAGAAACTTTCGGCTTCCGTGCCGTGCTCTTTCCTCCATAAATCAGAGATAAATCACTTTTAAACTCGCGCTGTTAACTCCAGGTCGTCGCCGACTTGGCCGACCGGCGGCGCCCGCGGATTCCCTCGGGCGAGAACGTCGAAATCGATGGTCCACGAGATAATGAATATGTCTTCCGGAACCTTTTTGATTTCCGCCAAAGGATGAACGCGAACGTACTTAATTAACAGACTCGAACGCGTAATTATTCTGCTCTTGAAATTTTAATATTATGATATTCTTGTCAGGACTTTTATCGCGTGGATACGTTCACGATAATAATGTATGCAATACAGGCGATAATATGCTTCCTTCTGCATCACAAAACGATTTGATTATTTGTATCGATATAACAGCTCACATCAATTTCTTCATAATATTATTATTTATTGCATATTTAATCCTTTCTTAATTATTTAAATGTTTTATTTATAAAACAAACTAATACAATGTTACAAACAATTGTAATACCAAATAGAATAAATTTCGGATTTTTCATTGACTGAGAATAATTCGATAAATTAATTTTTAAATGCATATTACTTATTGGTACAAAATAATATAAACAGTATTTAAATACGAAAAGATATTTAAAAGTCAGCAATAGGATTTTAGAGTCTGTTAGATCATGATATAACTTTTACAGTCATGTGTCTTAATATCATCAACCCTCATACATTGCTGTTGGTGATATGTATACTTCCAATAAATTCCTTCCGAGAGACGTGGCGAATAACTTTGCTTTAAACTACGGAAAGATAAAATTGTATTTTCATAAAGACATTCTCTTACTTTTTTCCGATTTCCTTTTACATTGCTGCAACACATTCCGGAAATTATATTGTCATTATTCTCTTTTCTATTTCGACCATATCTTATTTGCTGGTATCGGTTAGTATACCGTGATCACGTCTATCATAGATCACGGTATACTAACGATAATAAGTTAAAGTAGAATTTCCGGCAAGGTAATAATAACAAATGTAATATACATATGTTTATACAATGTGTAATGAAATATAAAATGCAATGTACTCAGTTATAAGTTATTAAACTTTATATATATGTATATATATAATATATGTATATTATACATATATTAATCAATTCCGACGGCCGATTGTCGAGGGGATGTATAATCTATAGGAACTTTGCTAATTCCAAGGTACTGGTCATTGGTAATCCATAGGGATTCGCGAATTACTTTGTTAATCTAGATCAACCGGTTGAGCTTCCCTTAATTTAGTAACCAAGCTATTATATGTATTAAGTACAATTATCCTAGAATATATACCAACATGAGTTTGCCATACTGCATAATACATATTCATTGTGCGATGAATGACGGGCACAATTTCCGGGATTCATATAATTTTCAGTGGTTATGCTAAGTAATTCATCAAGAAGACGAGGAGGTCATTTACAAATTTACAATAGGGACTATATAGCACCGGCGCGTTTATTCACCTCATTCGTTTTTAACTTCATCATCAATGAATTTAAAATTTTTAAATCGTAAAATTTTCAACAGCATATTCTCAATGTAAGATGAAAAATTTCGTGTGATTTTTGCTACATACAGAAGGAAGAAGATGGGTTTTAGAAGGCATCTCTACTCGGTATCGATCTCTCGGAAGCAATAGAAAATTCGAAAAATATGGTGCTAACTTCACGTCTACGATTTTACGAATAGTTTAACCGCGGCGCAATACTTATGTAATGCTGCACCAATCCTCCCTGTGCTATTCACGTAAAGAGGAAACAAAGGATATAAGACTGTCATTTATCACGTCTCGTGCGCATCTCGCGGTGTCAACGTTCTTTTTTTAATTTTTTCGCAGACAAGTGATGTCTTTGCGAACAATCTTGTTGAATTTTCGGAATACAAGAACTGTTGCACACGGAGAAATGTTTCCGTTTTCGCGCCGGGAAAATCGCACCGTGCTGTAGAGGCACCTACGATTTTACGAATGATTTAACGGGAATGTATCGCCTCCCGTGCCCCCCTCTCCACCTTTCTTCGCTTTTCAACAATACCTAGAAAACATTCCGGTATGCACGCTGATGCTCTTTAGTTCTTTTGGATGAAAAGAGAAGGCATTCGGGACGCATCTCGCCCGATCTGTCTTCCCTCTTTATTCCTGCCTTCTCTGCTCCCTTCCGCGAATGTTTCGAGGTAGCGGCTTCTCTTGCGTGCATCGTGAAACGGAACACGTATTTTGTTTTAGCCCACCCGTTTGCTTTCGACGATACATGCGCACAGCGGAAGAACCGCGTTCTTCTTTTTCAATTCGAGGGACGCTTTGAGTAAAGACAATACTACTAAACAGTTTTCAAAGGTTCCTATTCCGAACAAAAACCCAGTCTGAAACAAGCTGTTTACAAACATACGCTTTTCTGAAAAAGTATTAGCCCGTCCCTCACGGTGAGATCTATATATATTTTATACTATTTATTTATAAATCGTTGAAAAATAACCGTTTGGACTATAAAACTGTAATTTAAGCATTCTTCGGAAAACGAGTTGCAATATAAATGGCTGAGTTTTGTTATTGCTGTAAATCGCCTCTAGTCATGTCTTTATTTCTCCACGTATGCAATAAACAAAATAAATACTCGAAGATATAAACATTCATACTAACCAATTAATTTTATTATCATGGTTCGCAAAGAGTTAGCGAATTAATATTCCCCTTTGAGTTATTACTACACGCGTTCAAGTTGGGTGATAAAATTAAATTTAGTGATAAAGTGGAAAGCAATATACTATTACGGTTGTATTTTGCTTGTTACTTGTGTTATTATACGCGATATATGTGCACGAAAGTGCTGCACAAAAAAGAAAGAATAAAAAAAAGAGAAAACGCGATGAATGGAGAGATTATTACAAACCTTACAAGCAACGGTATATAAAACGAGTATTTGTAATGGCAAAGCTTAGTATTAGTGATTTCTTTCGAACACCGTTTTTCTAATGTTCACTTTCCCTTATGGAAATCGTTTCGTTACGCTCACTTAATGGCGAGGTGAAATTGAGCGACTTTCATGTTCCATTGTACGAGAGCGAGCGCGTTTTAATTCGATAAAATAGCTGTAATTTCGAAGAATTGTTCTTCTTCTTCGCAGGCTTTCTACGTACGCGAAGAACAAAGGATGTGTGAGTAAGATAATAAAGTAATATTCAACCGAATCACTTAGTGAACTGAATACATTTTCCGACCCGAATAGATGGGCTGCGATTTTACAAAATGGCCGGTATACCTTCGCCAGGCACTTCCGAGCGATATCGCGCGATCTAAATGTTCCAATTCTAATCTAGACTACTTTTTGTCGTCCGCCCACGGCACTCGTCCCATCGGATAACGCGAGTATTGCCGATACCGATGGATGTATCGCGAAAAATCGATGCATCCAATTTCGTGTGCAAATCGTAATATCGAGCGCGACTTATAGCCAGAAGCGATACGAGACGATCGTGAGCATGAAGGGATTGCATGATCGTAAGGTCTTATCGAATAACTTGAGCGTTTTCTATGCAATATTGAGACAAATGAATGCAGATAAGATAAAGAGATTTTAAAGTGTTCGTAATCTCTTAAAGAAGGGATGATTTTTTTATCCCAACATTATATCCTACTAATTATTTTTTATAGGCACGCTGGTAAAAAAAATTGTAAAAAGGAATTATATTATTTCATTCGTAAAACACAGAAAAATCTTTTATCGAAATAAGATCTTTAACAGCGCCTTTCATCGCTTTAGGATTATATGAAAGTAAAATGAGATTTTTAAAACACTTTTATAAAAGATCGTGTTCAATTTACGTATTATCATCACTTCTCGTACAATTCCTCTCGAGAATCTCGTACATTTCACTCACCAATCAAAGGCAGATAGGAATCGAGAATTTTATACAGATTTGAACAAAACAGAAGATTGTAACGAGCAGTTGTCTTTGATTCAGACGTGCAACGGTTGCAGCTCGAATAAAAGTGATTATCTTTGATGTGTTATTCAAACGGCTCCGTGTAAACGTTCTTTAGATTGCTGAAAGTCAGTTCAATCAATATCTAACACACGCTCTTGTTACACACATCGAATTTCCATTAACGATGTGTTATCTGTAGCAAATCTAACACACACACACACACATATATATATATACACATATAATCGCGAGGAATATTTTTAATCAGCCTGTATTTCTATAAATTTTTAATAGAAACATCAATATTTTTTCCTCGTTTAAAAATCAATCTTTTCAAGCTTTTTTATACATGAAACAAATTATTGTTTTCCTAAATAACGCGTGCATGTAATAAGATGAACTCGATCGATGTAAATATCCGGTGGACTTCTACCAATTAATTAGTCGTACGAGCACGAGTAGAATGCTGCCTATGTAACGAACGGCATGGTAATTGATCGATCGTAGAGATTTCCGCGTTCGACGGCCGAAGTCCAGGATCGGCGATCTCACTTCACCCGATAACCCTTCTTCTTCCGGCCTTGTAAACGCGTCCTTTGTTCCAGGCCAGTTTACATCGGACCAAAAGCCAAACGCTTCGATGGCGTTGTACTTAATTAATGAGAGATTCCTTTCAGCGGTATAGCGAAGAACTTAATTTAGAAACTAGCGGTGCTTTCAACGGCTGGATCATTTCGGTAAATAGAATCAAACTGCACTAACTGATTTGACTGATAGAGAATCAACGATTGCCGCCAGAGCAACGCTTGTGATAACGGATTGTACACTATAACAGGCGAAATAGTCAGGAGTTGCGGATAAACTGGAAGTTAATACTGCGGCGAATCATTTGGTATCGCGCTTCCCGATTGAGGTGAAAGATTTCCGATACTTATGCATATTTGATACTACACACGACATGGTAGTATAATTTATTAATATCGAGCTAATGAACGTTTCGTGACAGAAGAATATAAATCCAAAAAGCATGAGAATTTTTAACGACATCGTGTAAGAAGCTTTGTTCTGATTCTGTGTCACGATAGAGGCAAAATGATGGCTGATTGATGTGAACATATTTTAATATTTAATGTGGGTAAAAATTGTAGGTAAAACTTTTGCATGAGTGGATTGTTAACATTTCGAAATCTGCTAAATACGGGGTGTCACGAAATTCGCGAATCAAAATACCGTGGCAAGAAAGTTCTCGAAAAATTGAAGGTAGCTATTTGTAAATTTTTATATCAAACGGCAGTTTTTGATACATAAGGTTTTAAAGATAGCCAATTACACAAACTATATTTAGTCGCAAATCCATGAGTCGCATGTACAGTAATATTAGTAACCGCAGATGATCATCTAAACATAATCTCTGACTAGCTTTATTTTGATTCACGAATTTTTCGGAACACGCCCTATATGCTATGTCTGTCGCATGTGACGCTTTTCCTACTGTTTCCAAATCTGAAAATGGCACTGATTATTTTCGGTCGGCAGATATTTATGAAATCAGGTCGATACAGTCTACACAGAAAAAAAATTAATCAAATCAACAATTCATTGTTTCATAAATAAGCAAGAATATAAAATCTCCTTGGAAGTATTTATAATCTCAAAGAGACATAATTTGCTAACATAAAGAAATTTTGTTTCTTCATGTAAGCAAATTATGTCTGATCAAGATTATCGAATTCTTCCAAGAAGATTTTATATTCTTGCTTATATATGAAACAATGAATTGTTGATTTGATAGTCATTTTTTTCTGTGTATCTTGTGCAGCAACTAAAAACGACAAAAATTTTACATGCAATAGCAATGCAGGAAAAATTGATTCCGTCGCATACTGCAGCATTCACGAGATGACTGCGGGATATTTTTCACTCTGCGCAAAAATAATCACGGTTGGTAGAATATTTGATCTCTGAGTACACGTTATTATCTGACTTGGCCGTCCGCGTACGACATGAACATGATATCACAATAGTGACACTGGCAACGAGGGTTGGCCGTGCACGCAACGAGTAATACATGCAATACCACACGCACGTGATGTAACAGGATGCAGTGCGTGACCGGCAAGCAGGTCGAGCTTGTAATGGGCAGACCGGACTTGCGAACCAGTGTCGTGTGCCGCCAGTAATTCCGCTCAAAAGGCACGATCCCGTGCTAATGACGCGGAATTCGCCTTTATCTGCGTATCTATACAATCTGATTCCCATACATTCTTCTCGTGATTGCTTATTCATAATTATAAAAAATTATGACGTATTGATCATGATGTACCGCTTCATGTTTCGTCGAGCCGCGAACAAACGTGAGTTCCGTTGAGCAACGTAATAATATTAATTAAAAAAAAAAAATAATAAAACTCCGTCGTGTAAATTATTACTGCTTTCCGTAAATTATTTTGAGACAATATAAAATTATAGATAAGGTAATCATCGATAGCTACATTATCTTTCAGTGATTGTCTATAGGACGTAGAGAACGGGACTCCACTCGATTTACGTAAACTTCGACGTTCGACGAACGTATTATAATCACCGATGTATTGTTCTGTGCCGTTTCTCAACTTCCTAACCTAACGCTCTATAAACTTCTATTTCCATACATAATAACATAATTTGTGCAATAACGGCGGACAAAGCTTTATAGTTACATGCTTAAGTAAAGCGGGTTAAGTAGGGTAATATTATTAACGACGAAGTTTATCATTCTCGCTGATGCCGTGCAGAAATACTTGATGGAAGCTCTCCCAGCTCTAATACTATTCCTCCAGTTTATATAGTTCAAAAGAAAACTTACGATTCAGCTAAAGTAACGCGCGCACATCCTAACTAATTGTTTCTCTTATGGCCGATAAGCGCCAACGTTGATTACAGCAAAAACAAGTCTATCTTGAAGCAGCAGTCGTTCTCTCTCTTCCTCCCTACCTCCCTGCCACTCCCCTCTCTCTCCAGCGACATGGCCGAACACTTCAAATTCTGTCCGTCACGATCATAGCCATAATAAGATTATGCTAATTACGTTTATGCACTTAGGAAAAGCGGATCAGCCAGACTCTATTCGCGCACGCGGAGCGGTTACGTGGCGAGTGGACTCTACTAATCTTGTTGTTTTGTTTGGTTTAGGATGAATTTGTGCTGTGAACCGTGCAACGCGTAAGTGCATGTTCGCGAATATGCTATAGAATATTAGCGAATGACAAACAAACGAAACTGCAGAGTAACGAGTGATCGACTGAAAACGTTTTAGATTGTAAGTACAGTCTCTTTCGCTTCAAAGATCAGCTTTCAAAATTAGAGTTACATTCGAGAAAATATTCTCATTCCTTCCCGGAATATCTCGTAATTTATCACTTACCGCTTCCGTGTGCACGGGATGTGTGGCGAATAGCAGCCCGGCGAGCGCTGCGAATCCCGGCCGTAGTGCAGCTACCACGAGGCTCACTCTGGTGACTAAGATGCACGCAGCGGCGTGTAAGGCGACGTTCGTGGCGTGATACCACATGGGACTCAAACCCGCCATTAAGTAGTTCAACCTAAAATTAATCGAAACGAAACCATTATTAGATATTGAAAAGCGATGGCGGTGTTGGATGTACATATTTAAACATAGTTCGGATCAATATAGGAAGATTACGTGGCATTTTAGTTTTTACGTAGCATTTAGTTAAACTCGGACGACGAATGAATGACAGATTACAGATAGCAGATTCTTAATTGAATTAAGAGGCTTAATTGAATTAAGGAAAGATGTAACACCAATTTATCCCATAAATAACTGACATATATTTATGATATTTATTTAAAAGACAAGCAAATATGAAATATAAACGATAATTGGCATTTTTATTGGAAATATACTTCTCTACAAAAAATAATTCACGTTTTCTGCAGAGCTAAATAAACAAAGACTGATTATACTGTTACGTTATCAATTTGTGTCGTACAGGACAATGTTATTCATTAACAAAGCAAAAATTAAAGCGCCAGTGTCTTACAAAGCGCAGTTTCTGCATCAAAGGACTACTCTGCGACACCTACACAGAATCATCTTTACTTGTGAGAAAGAGAACAAATTTCATTGTTACCGGATACAAAGAAACGTCGGAAGATAAATCCTGTCATCTTTTTGTTTATAAGCACAATGGATTTCAAACGCGGACGTGACGTAGTTTCAACGAAAATCCGCTTAAGTCGGCCGAAATAATCGGATTTTAGAAAACCATTCCGACCGTTTCCTTTTCGCCGCAACTAACCGAAGGACGCTGTTTTCTTTGAGCAGATTAAAGTAACTGATGTTATATATTCGTTCATTAGCGAAAATAATATCGAGCTTTGATAGATGCGCGCGCGAGTGTCGAGCACCAAGTCAAGACATCCTTCATAGTCGTTCCAACGAATAATTAATTGTTGAGAAAGTATTTGAGACAACAGGCGAGACAGAAAAAGTGGGATGTGAAAAATGTCGGAAAGTATATGTAGGGATCGTCGTGCCGACATCGAGATGAAAACAAACACCGTAGTTGCTGACGCAGTCGAGCTATAATTTTGGAAGCCTGCCGGCGGCATAAGTTCGACGCCCTCGGAGGACCTGCGCTTGGCTCGTTTCCAGGTGTCAAGGATCATAGGTAGTAGGAGGCGTATCCTGTCTCTTCCTTGGCTCTAGATCAAGCAAAAAGGGCGCATACGTCGATCGCAGAATAGAAATCGCAGATGTCACCGCGAAGCTAGTGATATTACACAAGCTGTTGTTCCCGTATACGCTCATTCTTTATTATACAGCGAATTAAAACGGCGCAAACTTATTTTGCGAAACGATCGACTGGATAAGAATTTTATTAGCGGCGCGCTCAGGTTCCGTTTAAAAATCAACATGGGGGACCGTACTTTCGCATTTATATCTACTTACTAACAAAGTTTATTGTTTCTCTGCCGTATCCACGGTTTGCAAGTTTCTGATATACGCAACGGCTCGAAGTACAGAGTATGAGGGCTGTATGCTTAGGAGCTTCTTGTTTGTTCTAACTGGTTTCTCCAAGCAGAGCGGCGTGCGCCTGCATTCCTGTTACGGAATGAAGTACATCGTATTGCAGCGTCGATATTACGTTATCACACTTGGATATTAAACAGATATTGACACAGTTTCTCGCTCTCGGTTATGCGATTAAATAAATAAAGACAATTGGGTAATATATTTCTTCGCCCTAGATATGTAAGCCGACACATTATTTGATAAACAACAGGTAAAAGAAGTATTTTAACACAGCTGGTACCTGTCTTCGATTTGAAAAACACGGAGATTAATCGCCGTACATTACAAACGTCTCTATTTCCAGCCTCATTCTTCTTCGCTCTTTGCGTATAATCATTTATATTTTTCCCCTGAAGAATTCTGTAACGCAATTTGTCTTCGTCGGCGCAACTTTCTACTCTACGCGAATTTCTCCTCTCATATCTTTTATTCATGTCATCATTGAAGCTCGCTCAGACGCACAGAAGAAAGGTCTGAAAATAATTACAGACTCTCTTTGTCTATGTGCAAACAATGAAAATTATTAACTTCGATGTCTGCTTTTAGAATACATTGTTTTATGCAAGGAGATATGTATTTATCTGTAGTTGCGTAGTAACAAATAACAGTGCACGTATACACAACTCTATTAATAATAAAATAACAATAATACTCTATTAATGTTGAAGATATATGAAACTTTCAACATTTTTTTTAACTGATTTGAAAATAATAAAATTTTTTCTTGAAACGCGATTAAGGAAAACAGTCAACGAAAATTTAAAAAATGAATTTAATTTACTTAAGGATGACAGTTTTTCTTCAAAGTTAGAAATTTACTTGCATGACTTTCAGATCAGTAATTATGCATTTAATCAATTCGGCCTTAAACATTTAAGCGGCTTTATTCCTACACGACATCCTCTTGAAAATGTACGACAAGCAAATTGACTTTTGTAGTTTGTGTTATATTCTTAATAATCCCAGATTAATTCTATTCTCATCATATTATCATTATGCGGATCGTATTTCGTTATAATAATAATAATAATTAATATGTAATTCGATATTCTAGTGTTACATTAGATATACAATGTACAGATTATGAATTTTAACATAACTCTTTATGTTATTCTTTTAATGTTAAAAGCGTGAAAAATACGAAATGACACTGTGCATAAGAAAGCATTACGAATTTGTTCTATACACAGAGAGAAAAAATTGTAGTGGTGGCAACTATAAGAGGACAACCATAGAAATTTTGTTAATAGAATTATAATATATAGTTAAGTGAACTATATTACAGTTATTGCAACTAAATTAATGGTTAAGAGAATTAATAAAAAATAGTTGTAGTATACTATATAATAAAGTAATTACAACTATTTTTTATTAGTTTTCTTAACCATAAACTTAGTTGCAATAACTATAATATAGTTCACTTAACTATATATTATAATTATATTAATAAAATTTGTATAGTTGTCACCACTACAATTTTTTCTCTCAGTGTAGATAAAAGAAAAAATTATTTTGTATTAAAAAAACATTTAATTGGATTATACATATATTGCAAATATTATATATATATATAATATTTGCATTTACGAGTTGAAATAACATTGGCGATACAACCA
This sequence comes from Solenopsis fugax, assembly GCA_003595255.1. Taxonomy (NCBI): domain Eukaryota; kingdom Metazoa; phylum Arthropoda; class Insecta; order Hymenoptera; family Formicidae; genus Solenopsis; species Solenopsis fugax. The sequence goes on along the minus strand of QKQZ01022122.1, from coordinate 4,793 downwards.
TCAAAAGTTTCAAAACAGAAGCATAGTATGACGAAGTAGAACAGTTGCTCGTATCAGACCGCAGCGGGACCTGATACTAACTGTCTGACCGCAGGTACGCTCTTACTACTGGCTAACCACGACCGGTTCTATTACGACTGTTTGACCACACTGGCCCGTAACTACTGGCCAGCCGCAGAGCGCGATCAATACTTATCCCCGCCGTTCCGTCATTATCACTTTTGCGTTTGTGTTTCGGGACGAAACGAACGGCTCTCGCGCCAACTAAATGAAGGGCTTTAATCACGGAAAGACCTCTGAAATCGGACACTCGTTTTCCTAGAATAGTAATCTTCACGCTCGCGAAAACGTCATCTAGCATAGTGTTGCACGAGTCGCGCAGCGAAGATCAGCATCCTGAAAAGAAAATCTTGGCGAAGTTCCGGCACGTAATTAACTAATGAAGTTTAGCTCGTCGCTGTAAAGATGAATCGCCCGGCGAGCTTTTCGAGGAAACGTTGGCCCTCAAAGGACTACCCTAAAGATGTCGCGTCGCAAAAAGTCGAAAGATCGGATTCTTCGTAATGAGGTATTAAAATCTTGAACGATGTCGTTAAATCACGTTGGCTTAGTTTACTTCCCACTACGTCACTATAGAGACCCACCGTTTCATCTTCTCGTCTCGTTAGTATCCTTTTCCGCTTTCACGCAAGGGAAGTAGACAGAAGTCGCCCGTATATCACGAAAAGTTGTATCGTTATTAAATCTGCATAGAAATAAGTCAGTGGCGTAAAAAAAAGACTGAGAGGATATTCGCCAATTAGTAATTATCATTATTTTTATGCAGCACGAAATATGTTTGAATACTCCTCTTTCGTGCTTCTTAGAACAAGAAAAACTTTCTTTAACCTTTTATGGAACGTCGAGGTAATGTACGAGGAAACATTTTCGCACGATTTTCTCTGACAGTCACGCACGTATTTCGAGTCTCGTTTCCTTTTCGATGGCGATATTGGGTTCCAACTTTGTGAGGACTATCGTTCGCAGCCACAAGACAAAGGCACGATGATAGAGCATCGTAGGAACGCCATTCGGGCTCAATCGTGCGCGGAATATAACAGCCAAGATACCGATTTCGAGTCTCCAGTGCTGCTTCAGTGATTTAAGAGACTGGCTAACCCGTACTTCCAGTCACGTTCTTCCCAGGAAAGTGTCCAACGAAATAAATCACGAGCACGTCGGGATTTCGATCTTTGTTGTGCGCGCGAAGAAATTTGGACACGTTAGGCGGTACCGATCGATATCCACGAGATACTACACATTCTAAGACGTGCTTTTATGTTCAAGGAATACGTTTGTGTTCTTCTGTAATTTTTATAAGCGTGTAAATTTCTACGTGATTATTTTCTTTTTTATTTTGTTTTCTAGTCTAACGTTCGAAGTAGAATACACAGTAAAAAATTGTGCGTACATATGGGTCCATATGTTAAAATTTTCTTGTGTTACCACGTGTTGATTACTACTTCAATGTAAAATTAATATATGTTATTATTTTTATAACATTTTCATGTGTTACATTTATGTCAACTTTATAAATTAATACTTTGTGTATGTCTCTTAGAAATGGAATATTATTTTGAGTACTTTTAACACAATTATTTCAAATAATCAACATGTCTCAAAGTTAATTTAACATGATTACGAATGAAAATGTTCTATTAACATTTCCAATGAGTTAAATGTTACGAACGAAAATGTTCTATTAACATTTCTTATGAGTAAAAATAAATGTAAAGTATTGTGTCAATTACTTAACATTTTTAATTTGTCAATAAATAACACGATGAATAAGAGTTATTTTAACTTCAAATTTAAAGTGGACTTTCTGGGACATGCAAAAATGTTAAAAATTTTTTACTGTAACGATTGTCGCGCGAATTAATAACGTAATTATGACAATCTGAAAGATCCGAAGCAAGAGATCGTCATCGGCAATCAATTATCTCCTATTGGTTTCCTTCGACCATCTGTTTCTCGATCCCTGTATAAGCTTTTTCACTCTTATACAAGCGATCCGCTTACACATAGTCACGCAGTCAGATCTGATAATAGTATGAATTACGACCGCTTATATACGCCTTGAGTAACGCCATATATCAGCGGACAGGCCTCATTCCTTTTCCAGATTGTATATTGGAAAATATGGTGTGTACACGTCGAACGTGATGAAGGACTTTCTGAGAAAGGCCATGCAGCAGGCTCCTAGCTAATATCTTGTAATCATTAAGCCGCACATCCCCTCCTCCCATCCAGATTGCGTCTCAAAATTGCACTATCGATCGTGACTCTACAAGTGACACCTAGTATTCCTCGTACATATGTACATATACATACGTACATAGCTAAATTATTTTAATTTCATATACATATAAAATTTGATCCTTTTTACTTACTTCAACATTATAACAAATCGCGCAGATATTATGTTAAACTTATGAGAGAGTAAAAAACAATATTCCATAATTCTCATATGTTTTCACAAAAAAATTGGCTAAAAGAATCCTTTGTGTGCTCACTGAAGCGTGGCTAAAAAACGTGTGCCCGAAAAAAACAAAGTAATAAAAAGTACCGTTGAATGACCGGGTTGAATGTATGGGTTATTCTAGGTAGCAATGGAACAGTTTTAAAGGGCACTTTAGAATTGTGCCTTCAATCAATGGTATACGACGTAGCTGATATCGCTAAGCGAAAATCCGACTTACGGCTCGTTCCAAATCCCTTGTATTGGGATCCGCTGGGAAATGGTCGGGGCTGGTTTCATTGCGGCCAAATTAACCTGCCGATCGAGCGTGTCCCCATAGCCGAGGTCGTTAAGGAACAGATTAAGTCGTGTTCAAGCGAAGGGAAAAAGCTCTTCTTGGGGAAAAGAAACAAGGCGCAAAAAGTCTGTCGGCGTTATTGGACGATTTGCTATGCTTCTATTTTATCGTAAATTTATTTTTTAATCCCCTTTAGGAACGATGAGTTAAATTACGCTTTATATGAGTGTAATAAGGGATATAATAACTAGAATTCTATGACCAGCAAAATTCAAGCACTCTTCAATTAAACCCAACATGATAATCGGCCAATGGAATAGCATGGCAATTGATGATGTTTCGGCGAAGTAAGCCCCCACTGATTTGTTGTAATCCGATTTGCTCCTAATCCGTCACGAAGGTCGTCCGCGTCATATTGCGTTCAAGGGTTTTAACAGCGCAAACCGTTCGTGTAAAACCATCGCAATCGCAAATGGAAAACTCGATATTGTTGCAATTGCATAAAACAAGTGGCGCCGGTCGATTGATAGAAAATCAACGATCATCAGTGATTGATCGTTTTGCATGTACGTGCAAGTTCGTAATGAGATAATAAAAGCGGGTCAGCTGCAGTCTTCTAATGAAGAATTGGAGCATAAACTGCGAGTGCATTCAAAGCTGCATTGACGTATCCATGACGACGCGCAAATATCGCAACATGTATATAAAAATTTTATTTCTACGGTCTCTTTATATGTATATGGACGTGCCCGCGCGCACTCTGTAACATGAAAATGGCAAAGCCGTGTCGCGTCGCTACGTAATCTTCACGCGCTAATCATTTTTTATCGCACCCGATAACCAGACCGATCGGACGTACAGCGTTATTCGCGCGTACCGGGGTGTCATAGTAATTGTCAGACGGGCCACGAAACGCGACTATTAAATTTGTCATTGTCGCTGAATGCAAACGACGTGCATTTGTGGAATCGTCCCCACTCCTAACCAACCTCCCTTCGTCCGACCCATAAAAATTTCGCTAAAATTCATCGGGCGATATCGCGTACACACCCTGATGGGCGATCATTGGATCGCAGCCGCCTTTATAGTCGCCTTTAATTGTCGCTCTTTTTATCACCGGTACACAATCAGCTCGCCGGGAGCTTTACGACCGGGCGATTCGCTTTTTCACGTACAAGTAACGCGAAGGATGGGACGGGGCCACAACACAGCGAAAGCGAGATAGATGGAGAGAGAAGAGAGAAAAAGAGAGAGAGAAAGAGAGACGTAGAGAGATGAGCTGCCACAATTTCGCGTTGCACGAGGCGCGGCATCGGATGCGTTCGCTCTGCCACGATCGTTACAACCGTACGTAGCAGTGCAAGGAACTGCACCGGGCGAGTTCTCGTGCCTTAAGATTAATCGCGTTCCAGGTTTCTCCTGCCCCGAGCATTAAACACGACGTCTGAACGATCTCGCGTTTTGTGCACTGGCGGATAGGCGGGCGGGCGGGCACGATGATAACGTACGGCGAAACTGCGAGCGGAATTAAGGCCCCCGCGCCGTCACCGTAACGCCGTAATAGAATCTCGGCGTTTATATGTGAAGTAGTTGATGCGCGGGCTGTAAACGAAGGGAATATGGGGTTTATTATCGAATTCAGTATAGTCGGAGTCGCGTGAGTATCTGCGAACATCTACAATGAAGAATAATCGATATTGCGCAAGATAAGAAGAAATATTCGATGACAAAATGTGTATTCAACTTAAACTAGAATACGATGCATGATTTTTACACTTGCTTTCTCACATGCTAACAGGTGCATTGTCCGTTGCTCGGTTCGTAGTTTAATCGTTGGTAGTGATGTATATTTCAGTCATCAAATCGGAATTTTATGGCAAATAATAATTTTTAATAAAAATTTACATTTTATATTTCTGGCTTTATATATATTATCAGGCTTGGGTAAGTTAATAAATTCTTTTAACTAAATTAAGTTAAAGTTGATGGCACATA